>JAQMRL010000020.1:2789840-3002340 GCA_035578175.1 Catonia carolina | reverse complement strand
TGGAACTGTATCAATTTAAATTAATAACTCTCTCTCTCTTAATTTTTTTGAAATTGTGTCAATTAAATTTATTATTTTCTTATTAAATTAATTATTAAATTATTATAAATTTATTATTAAAATTAATTATTTTGGGGCAAAATTATAAGCCATCTATTACTTTTGCGTGCAATTTATTGTATCTTTTGGGTCTTTCTTGTTAACTTAAATTTTTTATTATTATTAAATTATTTTCTTCTGGTGTAATTATTACTTGGTTAAATTTTGTTTTTCCTTTCACAAACCACATTTCTAGGCTTCCCGTTTTTTTTATTTTTTTTTATTTTTTTATTTTTATGTTCACCTCATTTAAAGCCGTTTCCACGAGGTGTAACATCGGTTATCCGGAAATAGTAGTTTATTCGTGTCATTTGTCACTTTTTGCAATTTTCTCAAAAACGGCACCTACGATTTTTTTTAAAAATCGCCTCATTACCAAATTTTTATGCTCTACAATAAACAGTGGGCGCTATGTCTGCTGGAATTATTGGGGAGGTTGTTTTCTCGTAAAAAAATGTTTTTTTAAGATTGCGACTTTAACAT
Organism: Catonia carolina; assembly: GCA_035578175.1. Taxonomy (NCBI): domain Eukaryota; kingdom Metazoa; phylum Arthropoda; class Insecta; order Hemiptera; family Achilidae; genus Catonia; species Catonia carolina. Next base: position 3,001,758 of record JAQMRL010000020.1, on the reverse strand, counting down.
GCATTTTAGCGCAGAAATGTATAATAAAAGTTGTAGAGAATTAAAACTCCTACAACTTTTTATTAAAACATTTTTTTCTGTATCACGCTTAGTTTAGCAGTAGGCCTAATTAGTAATTTTCTGTTTTGTTGTTTATGAAAATCAGTAAAAATATCGATTTGTTAAGATTTCAGCCTTAATATGCATTTTACGACAAAAGTTTTTAACTAAATTTATAGGAAATTAAAAGATCTACAACTTTTACTTAAGCATTTTCCTCTACAGAGCCTAGTTTAGCGTGAAAGAGTGATTTTCCGTATTTTAAAGTCAAACTGAGGTTGATTTTCATTTTACACCATTCATTCATGATTAAAATTAGGTTATATGTTTTTTAAAGTTAGTTTTTTTGTTAATTTCTAATGTTTTATTACTAATGTTAGGTTATATTGTTAGTTATTTGTATTGACATGAGAAAGTCGTGTGAGTGTTTCACACGAGATTTTTAATGTCTGTTGCCCTATATCAGTGGTTCTTAAACCTGTCGGGGGAGTAGAAAAATTTCAGGGGAGGCGTGAGTGTATTTCAAAATAAAATAATCTGGTGTGAAACACTCACACAACTTTCTCTTGCCAATGCAAATAATTTATACAATATAACTTAACATTAGTAATAAAACATTAGAAATAAACAAAAACCTAACCTCAAAAAACATAACCTTATTTTAATTATGAGTGAAAGGCAAAATGAAAATCAACCTCAGTTTGGCTTAAAAATAGGGAAAATCACTCTTTCACGCTAAACTAGGCTCTGTACAGAAAAATGCTTAACACGTTGACTGCCACACTAAATTTTGTGACACTTACAACTGGGCCATCGTACTTTTTTCACATTTTATTCATTTTTCTTCTTGTTTTACGTAATTTATTCAATAACAACTATTTTTTTTTGTAAAATAAAGTAGTGACACACTTTCGGGTCACAAGGCCTGCTGGAATGATTTTATATTTCAGAGCCATGTGACCCATTTTTGCGTCACAATAAAAAATTTAATCGACAACTGGGTTAAGTTACAAAGTTCTAGACAATTTCAATCAACCAAAATAAGCAAAAGAAATAAAAACATTAAAAATAATAGCAGCATTCTAGTACAGTACAACAAGAAAAATTACCTGTGTACGCAATATCCTATTATTTTAAAAAGGCCAACTCTTTGAACAAGCTTAATCTACAATGTCACTCTGTGAAGCCATAGCGTTTGAAACCACATTACACGGCTAAAAAATAAGTCATGTAATGTGACTCATTTTTGATGCACGTTGCCCAATTTCAAAGACAACTGTGACACATATTTGGGTGACATAGCAGTCAACGTGTTAAAATAAAAGTTGTATATCTTTTATATTTCTATAAATTTTGTTATATACACTTATGTCGTAAAATGAGTAGAAAGGCTGAAATGTTTAAAAAATCGATTTTTCACACTTTTCGTGAGAAAAAAAACCAGAAAATCGCTAATTACCGCTAACCTAAGCGTTATGCAAACAACTTTTTAAAATAAAAGTTGTAGGACGTTTAATTCTATACAAATTTTATTATATACATTTTTGCGCTGAAATGCATAATAAAGCCGCAATCTTAAAAAAACACTTTTTTACGCGAAAAAAGCCTCGCCAAGAATTTCAGCAAACATGGCGTTTAACCTATCTTGTAGAGATTAAAAAAGTGAATAAATCAGGCGATTTAAAAAAAAATCGTAGGACCAGTTTTTGAGAAAATCGCAAAAAACTGAAAAATTATACGAATAAACTACTACTTCCGGTTGACCGATTTTGATGAAAATGTTCGTGTCGGGTCCGGTAGTGGTATGTAACTTAAGTTTCAAGTTTCAAGTTCGTACGATGTTCCGTTCTTGCGATATTTTGTATACACACACACACACACACACACAGACACACTCACAGACACACACACACACACACACACAGACACACACACACACAGACCAAACGCTAAAAACACGTTTTTTGGGTTCAGGGGGTCTGAAAACGTATAGATCCGGTGAAAACTCGATTTCGAAAAATCGACATGAAAACAATACTTTCCTTCCTATATATTCATATAGGCAAGAGAAAGTAAAAAGTAAAACTGTAATTGACTCAGTTTTATAGTCACATGTATATTTTCAAAATTATCGTACTTTTTGTACATTGTACTCGTGTAATGTACAGTGTTCCTTGTATAGTGTAGCACTCGATTATTGCAATAACAGGGTATTTGTCCTATTTTGGCAACACTCTCATTACGCTTCGTTTTCTTAAGCCTAGTTTTCACGGGTCGAGCATTTTCGTCGAGTAGTAACGGTCGAGTAATTAAGTAATTTAGTAACTGTCTGCACGTGTAACGTAGACAGCGAATTTACAGTTCAGCCGTTCTAAGTTTGCTCCTACTGTCAACAAACCAAACCCAGCTACTACAAGGTGCACGCTAGAGTCCACGACTTTATGGATGTCGTATTCCTATTCTGCCCTACAAAGAAAGAAGGCAGTAAGTGCAAAAAGCTGAAGTGTGGGAAAATGGCTTTATAGTATTTTCGACAGCTGTAACACAATATTAATGTAACATGATTTTGTGATTTTATGGTAAAAAGGGAAGCTTTTTAACTTTTTTTAAGTTAAAAATAGAAAAAGTTAGTTACAACAATTAAAAATCTGGTGTGAAACACTCACACAATTTTCTCTTGCCAATGCAAATTATTAACAATAAACCTCACATTAGTATTAAAACATTAGAAATGAACAAAAAGCCAACCTCAAAAAACATTACTGAAATACGCAAAATTAAAATCGACCTCAGTTTGGCTTAAAAATACGGAAAATCGCTCATTCACGCTAAACTAGGCACTGTAAAAAAAATGCTAAAAAATAAAAGTTGTAGATCTCTTAATTTCCTATAAATTTTATTTTATACTTTTTTGTCGTAAAATGCATTCTAAGGCCGAATAATTAAAAAAATAGATTTTTCACACGTTTTCGTGAGAAAAAAACAGAAAATTGCTAATTACCGCTAAACTAAGCGTTATACAAAAAATGTTTGAAATAAAAGTTGTAGAATTTTACATTCTCTACAACTTTTATTATAAAACGTTTTGCGCATATTTAAGCCGCAATCTTAAAAAGAAAATTTTTTTACGTAAAAACAGCCTCACGCAGAATTTCAGCAAACATGGCGCCTATCCTATCTTGTAAAGCATAAAAAATTTAGTGAATGAGGCGATTTAAAAAAAAATCGTTGGAGCCGTTTTTAAGTAAATCGCAAAAAAGTTAAAAATGACACGAATAAACTACTACTCCCGGTTGACCGATTTTGATAAAAGTGTTCGTGTCGGGTCCGGTAGAGGTGTCTAACTTAAGTTTCAAGTTTCAAGTTCGTACGATGTTCCGTTCTTGAGATATTTTGTACACACACACACACGCGCGCGCGCGCACACACACACGCACACACACACACGCGCACACACACTCACACACACACATAAACACACACATACACACACACACACATCCACACACACGCGCGCACACACACACACACACACAGAGACCAATCTCTAAAAACATGTTTTTTGGGTTCAGGGGGTCTGAAAACGTATAGATCCGGTGAAAACTCGATTTCGAAAAATCGACATGAAAACAATACTTTCCTTCCTATATATTTATATAGGCAAGAGAAAGTAAAAAAGCAGATAGGCTTACTGCTTTTTTGCCTGGTAAACATAGGCCTACCTGGTTGTTTGGTAGGAGAGGGAAACATAGTTTAATTTATTTAATTTTTTCAAGCTCTACAGGCTACTTAGGCTGGTGCCCAATATTCTTTTATAATTTTTTAAAATCCATATTCAAGAATTTGTCCACAGATCAATATTTAAGGTGGTGCAACCTTAAAATTTTGTTACTAATCAACAATGATATACACAGCAGTAAATGAATTCAGTATCAAATTCTACTACGTAAAAACCAGTATCTGTAGCATACTAAGAAATAAAGCAGTAACTATAGTGCAGATACTGCCTTTTCTCTTAGTATCTGAATATACTCTTCTTTTCCTTTGTAAGCCTGGCAAAAACATGTAGTGAATGCTTTTGAATACCTCGATTATCTAAATAACCGTTGTAGGTAGGGCTTTTTTAGCAAGTTAACTAGATTTCTTGTGCTCCAAAACATAAGAATACATATACTCAAAAATCGAGAAATTTGCAGTTACTGCCTTTTTTCTTAGCAGGACAGTATTAAGTGAACTATTTTTTGAATTATATAACTACTTAAAGTACTAAAAACATCAGTCATGATATGATGCAGGCCTAACAATTTCATTTATAAAAATACTTTTAAAAGTATTTTGTATTTAAATACTTTTGAAAGTAATTTGTTGTTACTTTTTAATCAGCGTGTACACATTTTTACTTTCTCTTGCCTATATGAATATATAGGAAGGAAAGTATTGTTTTCATGTCGATTTTTCGAAATCGAGTTTTCACCAGATCTATACGTTTTCAGACCCCCTGAACCCAAAAAACATGTTTTTTAGCGATTAGTCTGTGTGTGTGTCTGTGTGTGTGTGTGTGTGTGTGTGTGTATGTGAACAGAATATCTCAAGAACGGAACATCGTACGAACTTGAAACTTGAAACTTAAGTTACGTACCACTACCAAACTCGACACGAACATTTTCATCAAAATCGGTCAACCGGAAGTGGTAGTTTATTCGTGTAATTTTTCACTTTTTTTCGATTTTCTCAAAAACAGGTCCTACGATTTTTTTAAAAATCGCCTGGTTTACTCAATTTTTTATTCTCTACAAGATAGGGTAGGCGTCATGCTGAAATTCTGGGTGAGGCTGTTTTCACGTAAAAACGTTGTTTTTTTAAGATTACAGCTTTAATATGCATTTTAGCGCAAAACTTTATATAACAAAAGTTGTAGAGAATTGAAAATTCTACAACTTTTATTTCAAACAATTTTTTGTATAACGCTTAGTTTAGCGGTAATTTGCGATTTTCTGTTTTTTTTTCTCACGAAAATGTGTGAAAAATTGATTTTTTTAAGATTTCGGCCTTAGTATGCATTTTACGACAAAAGTGTATATAATTTAATTTATAGAAAATTAAAAGATCTACAACTTTTATTTAAAGCATTTTTCTCTACAGAGCCTAGTTTAGAGAGAAAGAGTGATTTTCCGTATTTCTAAGCCAAACTGAGGTTGATTTTCATTTTGCAACATTCACTCATGATTAAAATAAGGTTATGTTTTTGAGGTTAGTGTTTTGTTTATTTCTAATATTTTATTAATAATGTTAGGTTTACTATTAATTATTTGCATTGGCAAGAGAAAGTTGTGTGAGTGTTTCACACCAGATTTTGTCTTATTGTCTGTGGTCGGTGGACATTTGTGAAAAGCCCCCAAGGAAGCGTCAACCCTTCCACCATGTTGGAGGTCGCTCTTTTAGGAAAAAGAGGCTCCTGTAGGCCTAGACCATATACATACCTACGGTACGGTACGTTATGAATTCTAGCGAGTAGTCGGCTGTGAATTCCCTCCCCCCTCTACTCACACCATTATTTCTCCCTTCATCGTACCTCAACCAAATCCGTCTACTGCGCATACGCTTACATAACTTTGAAGGCCTTTTTGTACATACTCGAACGTTCTACTCTACTAGAGTCTGTCTACGCTAAGAGTACTCCGACGTAGGCAACCACCAATACAACTGAGCATGCGCATTAATTAAAAATACCCACACCATGATCAAAAACAAAATTCCATACAACACTGTTTCACTCTAAGCTTAATATAATAAAAACACGTTAAATTCATTTCTTAGAAAACGTTTTATAAATCGAACATTAGTTTACCATTTATAACTAAAAAATATTACTATTGTTAGTCTTCCATTGTTATTTTTCAATACATTATTTACTATTGTGTAACACCTGTAATTCCGATTACAGATTGTTACGTGTTTTAGGGTTTTGTCGGCGTAATTTGTTGTGTTGGTTTCCTTAACTGTTTTGCTGGTGATGTAGAACTGCTTGCCGTCCGGTGGCGCGCTCTTCGTTTCTCCTACGAACTGTTTCTGCCCCTCGTGACAAGCTGCCTTCATGGTTTGCCTGGCTGCACTCTCTGACGTTGCTTCCCCGAGATATATGATACTGTCACCCTTAGTTGAATTTTCTTAATGTTTTTCCTGTTACTGGAAGAGACAAGTTATTGTAGTGAAAGTGAAAGGTCGGTGTTGCCTGCGTTGCGATGCCGTACCTAATTTATAATTTATACTTTTGGTGAAAAGTTTTTTTAATATTTGTAAATGTTTATTTTATTTAAAGATGGTTTGTACTGACAGTTTTATTTATTTTAAATATGACTTTGTTATTAAGTGTATTCTGCTGTTTTCTACGCCGTTTTTCTGTATTAATCATAAAGTTTCCGTGTTCTAAACTTTGAAAATGTGAATTGATTATGTCGCCCAAATTAATGTTTGAATTATGTTTGTACTCATTAAAACTTTTAGTGCTGGTTTGGAGTACAGGGTTCGGGATAATATGTCCTGACGACCTTACAACAAGAATATCCGAGTCACATTGTCTGCCGCCTTCCATGTTTTAATTATCACTTGGGGATTCGATTCCCGAACACGAAAATCTTCTGCTTATATATTGTATCTGGACGGGATTTTCATCTGGATTTTCCAATGTCTGGGCCATTCCAAAATTATTCTGTATGCCACCTGGAGAATTAGATTGTCAATTGGATTTGTGAGTTTTTTTTAAACAGCATAAGCATTAAGGACACAAGGTATGTGAACATCCAATTTTATTTTACGAAGTCCTCAGTTTAAGCCGAGTGTGATTCAGTGAAATCGACCAAATTTTTTTTAATGGAAAGATTCAGCACAGTTGTAACTATTATAAAATTTGCTTGTATGGAACAGGAAAATCTTTGTCTGGACATTAACTATTTTCTTTAACTTTTCATGTCAATTCCTAATTAGAAACCGACTAATTATAATAAAATTTAAATATTTTCTTTAGCACAACATGATGTAATATCTAATTTAATACCTTTTAAAGAAATTTAAATAACTAGCTAAGATCTAGTTTTTCTAAAAATTTATATGTAAATCTAAGTAAACTTGTTTTCTTTACTCTTTTTAACAACTACATAATTGAGTTAATACCTAAAAATTTTTATTATATTTATGTGGTTATTTTTGGAAATTAAACTTAAAAGTGGCTAAGCCACCGGTAAGCCTAATTGAATATATATATAAATATATCTAGCCTATATATGTTGGCCAACAATAATTTATGATTATTAATCTGTATAAACGCAATATTTAACACATTGTTAATTTGTTAATTCTGAATTAGCCTTTCGGCAAATACTTATTCATTGTGATTAGTTGCTGTGCACCTTTTTATAAAATTGTTCATCCTGTGCTAGATGAACTATTTTTGGTAATTATTATAATTCAATGCTAGTTTTATTCGAATATTAATTAAATTTGTTTACAATCTACTATAAATGATTTTTATTATTCACTTATGCAACGATCCTTGTGTTTTGTTTTGTGCTTCTTGATGTTTTTTTATTTGTTAACACCCTGTCCAACCTGTCGCATTATATTTTGCCGTGTATGTTACCGGCGGCGATAGGGGTGGTTACAAATTGGTAGCAGCTGCGTGGTTTATTTGGACCATTTGGTTGGTGCAGTGGTCCAAACTGCTGTCCTGTTGGTGACAGTCTTGTGTTTGTGTTGTCTGGCGTCTGACCTTTGATATTTTTGTGGTGTGTTGTGCCCTTAACATCACGGTCAGTGTTATCAGGCATGTTTGTGCCTATGAGACCTCCGCGGTGGTGCAGTGGTCTTGTTTGTTGTTTTTTTTGGTTGCCTGTCACTGTGTGTGATGTTGTGTGTGTATGCGTTTGGTACACACACGTTTGTTAATTATTTTAAAAAAAACTCTTGTTAATCGTTGCATAGTGAAGTAATATCAAAGATAAATATTGTAATATATTTAACATTTTCAGCTCTTGGGATGCTAATATTTTTTTTGTTTTCTTTGCTTGTCAGTATATTTATTTTTATAAACTTTGAAAGTGTTGTCAGGCAGTCATGGGATCAGCTGTTGCAATTGTCTGTTTTGTGAAGGTCATCCTGTTTGGAATTATGTAGGGGTACTTGTGTTGATATGTCTCGGTGTCGAAAGTGATATCAAGATGGGTTTTGCCCAGAATTCGATATCGGCCGCTGAATGCTACGTTTATTTCTTAGTATGTTGTAAAGTTGTTGACCTTGTGTTTTGTTTTGCAGATCTGACGGTGAATTGTCGTCCCTTTACTACTAGTTTTTTTTGACGTTCTTGTTAGTGCCATTTGATACTGTCACTGTGTGTGTGTGTGTGTGTGTGTGTGTGTGTGTGTGTGTGTGTGTGTGTGTGTGTGTGTGTGTGTGTGTGTGTGTGTGTGCGTGTGTGTGCGTGTGCAGTAATCACTTGGTTTTTCTTTAAACTTCTGCTTACGTTGTGTTATTACCTGATGCCTTTTGTAACTTTTGTTTTTTTGTCGCAAATTTTTTTTGTGTTCCTGATAAATTTTTTTTGGAGTTTGGCGTTAGCGATTTTGTGATGTTTCAGATTTTATGGATGTATCGCTAATGTTCCTGCTTAGTCATCTTTAGAGTCACCGATTAATAATTTTTTTTTGAAATGTTATCTTTGATTTGTTGTGAATGGTGAAAATTTTTGACGATTTGATTTACTATGTGCCTGCAGTTTGGTGTAAATTTATGTTTATTTACAGGTGTTATGACGACGATGTTGTTAATTATTTGCTTTTGTTGAACACGGACCAAGCCTGTGTCGAAGGTTGGTGTCGTCGTTCGATTTGGTGTAGTTGGGTAGGTGCTCGATGTTTCGTTCTGTTTTAGTGTTGTTGTGTTTCGTGATTTCGTATTTTTATTTTTCAGCTACTGTTGTTCGGCTTGCTTAAGGTCTGGTGGTGAAGTGCGGCTGTCGCTATTGGCGAGTTTTGTTTGCCCTTGTTGTTGGTGACCAATTGTTGGTCGACCAAATCCCTTTCCCCTACTGTTAGTCCTTAGTGGCTCCCTCCCTTTTCCCTTTATCCCTCTTCGCCATTCCGGTACCTGTTTTGTTTGTATGGCCTTGTTGTTTCGATTCCTTTTACCTCGCTTCAGTTAGCTGCTTGTCTTTACAGATGTTGCTTCGAGCTACCTTTTGTTTGTGCTTACCACTTTGGTTTGGCGGTTGTGCCGTGTAGTGGTACTTGTTTTTTGGTGACGTGGTGAAAGTTTTGATCGCCCTTACTCTTCTTGTTTTTTCCTTCCCTGCCCCTTTTCCAAAACCATACCCTCCCTTTACACCTTTGTCCCTGAGTTGGTTGCCCTGTGTGGGTGTTTGTAATTTCCCCTTCAGGTTGTCCGTGTCCCGACTCCTGATCCCTTAGTTACCCTGTTCCTTTTTACCCTTGGTGGTATTTCCTTTTGGACGAGTGAGGGAGGCGTCCTTAACTTCTCCCGGTGTTGTGGGTTGTCTTTTGCTTCATGCATCCCCACTCTCAGGTGTTTCGAGGATCTGTCCTCGTACCCTGTTCTACGTCTCTGTGCCTTGGTGCGTCATTGGTCCTTGACTAATTTTGTTGTTTTGCTTTTGGTTTTGGAGTTTCTCGATCTTGTCTTGGCTGTTTGGTGGTATCGGAGTTGTTGTATGGGCGACAACTTCCGGTATCACCGTGGTGTTGTGGAGAGGGGTGCTCGGGGGACTTTCCTTAGTTGGACGGTCTTTTGAGTACTCTTTCTCGGAGATGCGGTGTCTTGGTGCCTGTCCTTAGTTGGGTGGGCGCTGTCGGCGCTGTTTCTCGGAGAGAGGGTTTGGGAGTCTCTTTCCTTAATTGGACGGAGATTTCCTTACCTGATCTCATTTGTTCGCTGGTTCTTCTGCGTCTCCGTGCGTCTTCCCTTAGTTGGGTGGATAGCAGTGGGGAGGCGGTGGTTCCGGCGTCCAAATTTTTTTTTCCGATCTGCGTCAAAGTTTTAAGTTCTTGTTGTTTCGTTGTTCTGTTCGCAAGTCATTCGTCGTCTTTCCCCTTGGCTTGGCCAAACAAAGCCTGTTCTTGGTTTTGTTTGGCCTTGGCGGGGGGAGTCTGTAACACCTGTAATTCCGATTACAGATTGTTACGTGTTTTAGGGTTTTGTCGGCGTAATTTGTTGTGTTGGTTTCCTTAACTGTTTTGCTGGTGATGTAGAACTGCTTGCCGTCCGGTGGCGCGCTCTTCGTTTCTCCTACGAACTGTTTCTGCCCCTCGTGACAAGCTGCCTTCATGGTTTGCCTGGCTGCACTCTCTGACGTTGCTTCCCCGAGATATATGATACTGTCACCCTTAGTTGAATTTTCTTAATGTTTTTCCTGTTACTGGAAGAGACAAGTTATTGTAGTGAAAGTGAAAGGTCGGTGTTGCCTGCGTTGCGATGCCGTACCTAATTTATAATTTATACTTTTGGTGAAAAGTTTTTTTAATATTTGTAAATGTTTATTTTATTTAAAGATGGTTTGTACTGACAGTTTTATTTATTTTAAATATGACTTTGTTATTAAGTGTATTCTGCTGTTTTCTACGCCGTTTTTCTGTATTAATCATAAAGTTTCCGTGTTCTAAACTTTGAAAATGTGAATTGATTATGTCGCCCAAATTAATGTTTGAATTATGTTTGTACTCATTAAAACTTTTAGTGCTGGTTTGGAGTACAGGGTTCGGGATAATATGTCCTGACGACCTTACAACAAGAATATCCGAGTCACATTGTCTGCCGCCTTCCATGTTTTAATTATCACTTGGGGATTCGATTCCCGAACACGAAAATCTTCTGCTTATATATTGTATCTGGACGGGATTTTCATCTGGATTTTCCAATGTCTGGGCCATTCCAAAATTATTCTGTATGCCACCTGGAGAATTAGATTGTCAATTGGATTTGTGAGTTTTTTTTTAAACAGCATAAGCATTAAGGACACAAGGTATGTGAACATCCAATTTTATTTTACGAAGTCCTCAGTTTAAGCCGAGTGTGATTCAGTGAAATCGACCAAATTTTTTTTAATGGAAAGATTCAGCACAGTTGTAACTATTATAAAATTTGCTTGTATGGAACAGGAAAATCTTTGTCTGGACATTAACTATTTTCTTTAACTTTTCATGTCAATTCCTAATTAGAAACCGACTAATTATAATAAAATTTAAATATTTTCTTTAGCACAACATGATGTAATATCTAATTTAATACCTTTTAAAGAAATTTAAATAACTAGCTAAGATCTAGTTTTTCTAAAAATTTATATGTAAATCTAAGTAAACTTGTTTTCTTTACTCTTTTTAACAACTACATAATTGAGTTAATACCTAAAAATTTTTATTATATTTATGTGGTTATTTTTGGAAATTAAACTTAAAAGTGGCTAAGCCACCGGTAAGCCTAATTGAATATATATATAAATATATCTAGCCTATATATGTTGGCCAACAATAATTTATGATTATTAATCTGTATAAACGCAATATTTAACACATTGTTAATTTGTTAATTCTGAATTAGCCTTTCGGCAAATACTTATTCATTGTGATTAGTTGCTGTGCACCTTTTTATAAAATTGTTCATCCTGTGCTAGATGAACTATTTTTGGTAATTATTATAATTCAATGCTAGTTTTATTCGAATATTAATTAAATTTGTTTACAATCTACTATAAATGATTTTTATTATTCACTTATGCAACGATCCTTGTGTTTTGTTTTGTGCTTCTTGATGTTTTTTTATTTGTTAACACCCTGTCCAACCTGTCGCATTATATTTTGCCGTGTATGTTACCGGCGGCGATAGGGGTGGTTACAATTGATACGTTATTTATTAATTATGATTAGTAGGTTTTTATTACAGACTCAGTTTTATTTTATTGTTGGTCACAAGTAATATAAGACTAATGCGCTTGAATTATAATAGGAGAGTAAACAATACCACAGATTCGTTATTTATCATTTCATTGTTTATTTCATATCATTAAAATAATTAATGTCTGTGAGTCGTTTAATACAACTCTTTGCACTTGCCCGTGTTTAACTCATTTTAAGTTTCATCGGTTATCTTTTGGAAATGTATCGGTTCGTTTCGATTTTTTTCGTAGACTGAAGTTGAAAAGTTTTGTAAGCTGTGTTTTGTTAACATGCATGATAGTAAATGTGTTTTGAAACATAAAAGCCGTAAACATTAAAAAGTAGAAAAAAATGGTTTTGTAAATGTGTAGTGGTTAAATAATTAATTAAGGAGTCTTTATGAAACTACAATAATTACAAGTAATCGGAACGGTATAATTGAAAACGCTTAAAGGATAATGTTTATTTTAACTGGATGTAGATATTTTTATGATGGAACGTAGTGCAAGATAACTGTCCGGCTAAGAGGTAGATACGCGCCAACTAGTGTAAAACTTTCTTTTACAACCTGTAGGTGCTTGCCTCGCGCGGAGTATTCTTACAGTAGATGGACTATACAACTTAACTACTCGACTTAAACGTCCTGTCCAAACAAGTCGAGTAGGCCTACTAAATTACTAATCTACTCGACTAAAATACTCGACCCGTTTACATTAGGCTTTATTCCCATTGTAGGATACTACTTGTTTTCACGACTTATAGTAGTTTTGGGGGGGGGGGGGTGTTGACCTGACATCAGTGTTCAAAGAGGAGCTCAGTGCCTGAAAGGTTCAGAACCACTGCCCTAATAATGAAAAAGTCTTGTTTTCATGTTGAATTTTTACTGGAAACACACATTTTTATGCCGGCCGCGTTGGCGATGTTGGTAACGTGCTCGCCTCTCATCACACGGTCTTGGGTTCGAATCCCACTCGGGCATGGCATTTTTTCATACGTTAAAAAAAATTAATTTCATCCTTCACCGTCTGCATTAGCAGCAATTTGCAAAACAGTCGGACGTTAAACCAAAAAAAAAAAACACATTTTTATGCCCCTGAACCTAAACAACATGTTTATTGCAATTAATTTTCGTATGTGCATGTGCGAGAGAGATTGTGTATATGTGTCTGCGTGCGAGTGAAAAAAATAAAGTTAGCCGACACGATTATTTTCATTATAATCGGCCAACCGGAAGTCGTAGTTATTTCTGCGATTTTTTCAAAAATGGTCCTTACAATTTCTTTAAAAATCGATTCATTTACTACATTTTTAATTCTCTACAAGATAGGGTAAGAGGGATATGTGCTAAAATTCTTGGAGCTTTGTTCTCGAGGTAAATTTGTTTTTTATTTTGTCCTTGATATGTGTTCTAAATCAATAGGATATAAAAATAATCAACGATGTAACGAATCACAAAACCTGCAACATTTATTTCAAACATTTTTTTCTACAACTCTTTGTTTAGCGTCAATTATTGATTTTCCGTATTTTAAATCCTACTAGATGTATTTTCATTAGCTTCATCCACTCATGATTAAAATTAGGTTATGGTTATTTTTTATTTTACATTGTTTACTTCTGGTTAAGAATGGGTTTTATTTTTTATTATTCACTTTGAAATGATAAATTCCTGTGAGCATTGTACACCGGATTTTATTATAATAAATTACAAAGAGGATTTTTTAAATTTATTTTTTCAAGTTGCTCAACTGCTTGGTTTTAGCGACTACGGTGGAATACGTGACTGTAACTGTGGGATTTGACTTGTGAAAATTTTCAGATCCTGGCTGGGGATCGAACCCGGGACCTCTGCGTGGTAGGCTAACGCGCTAACCGCTACGCTACGGAGGCGGCCACAAAGAGATTTGGTTTCGGATGGAACCACTCATTATGTTTTTGTGGTTCGCTAACCTGCGGTAAAATGTTAAAGATTAGGTGCGTGGACAAAATAAGTCATTTACAGGTTCTTAGGCGAGTGGATGAAATAAGAAGTATATGAAAGGATCTTACCAGAAGAAGGGATAGGCTAGTGAGTCATATCTTAAGACATCTGTCAATAATGGAGGGTAATATTGAGGGAGTGAATTGTAGACGGAGGCAAAGATTGAAATATTTAAAGCAAATTACAAAAGATGTAGGGTGCACAGGTATGTAGATATGAAACAACTTGCGCAAGATAGAATAGCTTGGAGAACTGCATCAAACCAGTCGAGAGACTGATGGAAAAAAATTGCAAGCACTGAAATTCATGAACTTCATTAAATGTTTTTTCTTCAAAAGCAGATTTGAGTGAAACTTGATTTATATCATCATTGAAAACCACGGATAGTGTTACCCACTCATTCACTAACATTTCTAGCTGGTCGTTCCTTTCCTTATAAATCCCTTTTAAGGATGACACCTCTCTCAAACTCTCTCACTTTTATTACTCTCTCGCTTTTATTACAATTCCCAAGCATATGTGTAAGTCTCAATGAATTTACAAAATATGTTTCGCTTGGAATTTATCTCGTTTTTATCCCTAATGTGTGTACATTGCAATCTGTTCAATTGAGAACAAGCCGATGCAATTAAGCAACTCCATGACGCAATGAGATGAGGATGATGTGTATGAGGTGTAGCCTAAATGAGACTGTGTAGTCTTACACACACACACACACACACACACACACACACACACTCACACAGTAGTCTATGGTTACCATCAACTATACCCCTAACCAATGTCCACTATTCAAATTCGTATAAAAGCTATCTTTCTAGTATTTCAACCACTGATCGTTCGTTTCCGGAAATCAGCTGTTGAAATTGATTGAAAGCAACGACTTTACCAGTAGACCCAGAAAGTTTAAAATTCTCCTCTGTAATTAATTTACGTATTTTATTTTTATTTACAGGATGAAAATTTGAGCAAAGCAATTTATGAAAGTTCTTGGATTGATAAACCCCAATGGTTTAAGAAAAATTTGTTACTGATGATGACACGTAATGCTAAACCAAGTCAATTGAACCCTTTTGGGTTACGGATTTTAAATTTAAGAAATTTTGCTACTGTAAGTATAAATCTTGATGAAATATATTTACTTCTTTACCCTTGATATGGTTATTCCAACAACATTTAAATTTATTTTTACTTTAAATCCGTAATGTGTTTACGTAGCAATCTGTTCAGTTGAAAACAAAAAGCAACCCATGACTTAATAAGATGAAGATACGTTTGTATGACGTGTAAATGAGGCGTAGTCTTGTATACTGTGGGCAATTCAAACTGGCACAACTCTTGCTCTACGTGTACGCACAGTTCCGCATAAAGTATATCCATAACCTATTCTTTCAGCTAAGTCTACAAATGTTAATGTTCGCAAATACTTACAACCTTATTTCAATGTACAAACAAATAAATAATTAATTAATTTTAAAATATGTATTTAATTTGTCCCAGTAAACCTTTAAATTACAGATTACAAGAACTAAACTGCAAAAACTCTACTAAACTAAAATATACTCTACAGACGCACGTAACTAACTACAAAAATCTGGTGTGAAACACTCACACAACTTTCTCTTGCCAATGCAAATAATTAACAATAAACCTAACATTATTAATAAAATATTAGAAATAAACAAAAAACTAACCTCAAAAACCTAACCTTATTTTAATCATGAGTGAATGATGCAAAATGAAAATCAACCTCAGTTTGGCTTAGAAATACGGAAAATCACTCTTTCTCTCTAAACTAGGCTCTTTAGAGAAAAATGCTTTAAATAAAAGTTGTAGATCTTTTCATTTTCTATAAATTAAATTATATGCACTTTTTTTGTCGTAAAATGCATACTAAGGCCGAAATCTTAAAAAAATCAATTTTTCTCACGTTTTCGTGAGAAAAAAAAACAGAAAATCGCAAATTACCGCTAAACTAAGCGTTATACAAAAAAATGTTTGAAACAAAAGTTGTAGGTTTTTAAATTCTCTACAACTTTTATTATATAAGTTTTTGCGCTAAAATTTATATTAAAGCCGTAATCTTAAAAAAACAACGTTTTTACGTGAAAACAGCCTCACCGAGAATTTCAGCAAACATGGCGCCTACCCTATCTTGTAGAGAATAAAAAATTGAGTAAAATAGGCGATTTTAAAAAAAATCGTAGGACCAGTTTTTGAGAAAATCGCAAAAAAGTGAAAAATTACACGAATAAACTACCACTTCCGGTTGACCGATTTTGATGAAAATGTTCGTGTCGAGTCCGGTAGTGGTACGTAACTTAAGTTTCAAGTTTCAAGTTCGTACAATGTTCCGTTCTTGAGATATTCTGTTCACACACAGACACACACACACACACACGCGCGCGCGCGCGCGCACACACAGACACACACACAGACCAATCGCTAAAAACATGTTTTTTGGGTTCAGGGGGTCTGAAAACGTATAGATCCGGTGAAAACTCGATTTCGAAAAATCGACATGAAAAGAATACTTTCCTTCCTATATATTCATATAGGCAAGAGAAAGTAAAAATTGGTCCGAATATATATTATTATAATGAACAGAAAATCATATATATGAAAATAAATTAGTCACATCATTATGTCTGACAGATTATTAATAACAATAGTGAAAACAAAGCAAAGTAACCGGGCATGATTAGCACATTAGAGTAGCGATTATATACTTTTGTGACTGTACCGTCGTTGCATGGCGAGGGGCGAAGAGTGGAGTAGATGAACACCGAAGCGGCTTGTGCCAATTCGAATTGTCCAAGGTACGAGTACATCATCAGATCATGTTTAGACTAGTAATCTCATTGGCCTCCCGTTAATGTAAAAGTACCAAAAACGTATGTCAAATAATGATAACCCACCGGGTTGGTCTAGAGGTAAAGTCGTCGCCAAAATCAGCTGTTTAACAGCTGATTTTCGGAGACGAAGGTTCCTGGTTCAAATCCTAGTAAAGGTAGCTACTTCATACGGATTTGAATGCTAGACAGTAGTTAATAATAATAATAATAATAATAATAATAATAATAATAATAATAATAAAGTGAACTTTATTTAACAAAGCAAAAAATAAGTACAAGAATACCAAAAAAATTAAGATACACTATCCATTAACTACAAATATGAATGTCTTACATAAATCTTAAAAAAAGAAAAGAAAACTCTTGTAAAGAAAACACTCATTCACTCAAAAGGCATGACCTGAGGTCGTCTGCCAGGTTGGCAAAAAGGAAAAACTAAAAAAACAAAAAAAATCTTATGAAATTATAATTTCTAAACTAAAAATTGAACTCATCAACCCAAGCTTTTCTATATTTCAAGGCGTTTCTTACATAATTTACTAAAATAAACCAGTTTTTTCCATTTAAATAGCTTACTACTTCCTCTTCCCCTAGACTTGATTTATTAAACCAAGAGGCTCTAAACGCACTTAGAATTGGGCAGCGTCCCAAAAAATGGAAGATGTCCTCTGTCTCCCGCAGGTTACACAAGGAACATAATCTTCTATCCTCCTCCCGGAGCGGACTATCGTTTAGGCCTAACAAGCCAGTTCTACACCTGAATATTGTACTGATAAACCGACTATCATGCGCATCCGATATATACGTGTTTTCTCCCAGATCCCAGTCTAGTTTGCCGTAATTAGCTCGTCTCGCCCTTTCTATCCATTTCCCTCTAGATAGCTCTCTCATCGTAATGCAAATGTGTTCCAGTTGCCTTGCCCAGCTTCCTATATCAATAACACTCTCCTGAAGAGTACAATTACATTCTTGTGCAATAGCCAACCAAGCCTTAAACCCCCCACCTTTTGCCCCACGACAATTTTGGCCAATTTATTTGGAAGCCTGCTCTCCGGCATCTTACCGAGCACTTTAAGAATATACTTGAAATGGAGACGCAACACGTATTGCCTCATAAGGTCAACCCCAGTTTCCAAGTAGATAGCGTAGTTTGGCGTATGATTAGGAAGGCCAAATATTTTCTTTATCACAAAGCGCTGGAATTTCTCAAGATCTTCCACTCCAAAATAACCCCATACTTGAGCGCCATAAGTCACCACCGCCCGACTGACTGAATTGAACACCTCCCACCTAGCCGATAGAGGTATATCAACCTTTTTATAAAAGTTACTCCAAACATTATGAATTGAAAATTTGGCAGTTGTAATTCGATCCCGAAAATGGGGCTCAAAAGACAACAAAGGCGTAAGTATTATTCCCAAATACTTATATCTATTTACTATTTCTATATTATTTCCATGAAAATTCCAGCGCTCAGACTGGCCTAATTTACCCCCTCTTCTAAATATCATAATTTTTGACTTATCTAGATTGACTATAAGGTTCCACTTTGTACAATAATCTGCCAATTTGTTAATCATGTTCTGAAGAATTTTGGGGTTTGGCGCCAACAGTACAATATCATCCGCGTACAAAAGAATTCTAATATTTAACCGGTTAATATTCACACCCCCACCTACCTCGTCGTGCAGATCATTTACAAACAAAGAAAAAAGTAGGGGGGACAGAAGGCAGCCCTGCTTTACCCCAAGTGGCGTCTCAAACCCTTCACTAAGACCCCCCTGACACCACACCTGGGCCATTGTTCCCTCTTACAAACCCTTCAATACATTAATAAATTTATTCGAAACACCAGCACAATACAACTTATAAAAGAGAGCCCCTCTGTTTATGTGGTCAAAAGCTCCTTTAAAATCAACGAAAAAAGCATATAATTTCTTGCCTTTACCAGTAACAGTTAAGTTAATTAAAGAAAGTAGGTTAAAAATGTTATCCACAGTGGAATATCCCTTTCTGAATCCTGCTTGATACTCAATTAATATATCATTACAACTGACCCAATGTTGCAGCCTGTTAAGCAATATTCCAGTGAACAACTTGGCTATTGAGTCAATAAAGGATATTCCCCTGTAATTACCTGGGCGCGATACATCCCCCTTTTTGTGAAGCGGGAAAATAATTGATCTTGTAAAAGCCGCTGGTACCTCTTCTCTACGTAAAATGTCGTTGTACAACTTTAACAAGCGATTTAAAAAAACATCCGGGGCAAATTTATAAAATTCGTAAGGTATTCTGTCTCTGCCAGGAGCCTTGTTGTTTTTGACACTTTTTAGCATCTCCTTCAGCTCTACAAAAGAGATTTCTTGATCCATATATGGATCGACATACCTTGGAGCAGCGTACAGGACAGGGTTATCCATCAATTGACCCTCAAAGAGAGATTTAAAATAATTTACCCATTCACTTGGTTTTATTTGAGGGTCACATTTAAAGTTTTTCTTCTTAAAATACCTAATACTTTCCCAAAAGGCTTTACTGTCCCTTATACCACTAAATTTTTCAATTACTTTCGAAATATATTTTGCCCTTTTCTCTCTACAAAGTGTCTTATAACTATCACGAACGTTTAAGTATTTTTGCTTTAGCTCCCCTGAACCAATTTTCCTATAAAGGTTTAACAACCTAAAAACTAGATCTCTCTTCCTAGCGCATTGCCCGTCAAACCACTCCTGCTTATTCCCATTAAACCCCTTACCAGCCCCTGACCTTGGGCCTCCAGCTTTATATATCAATTCTAATAAACGATTAACTGTTTCACTCACATCTAGTACCCCATCAAATTCTCCATAACACTCCACTGCTAACCTCTGTTTATATTTTTCTTCAGAAGAGCCCCGCCACAATAACTTTGGCAACAAAGGAAGGACCCCTTCTGCCCTTTGCTCAGCCAATACACCAACCAACTCCATCTCTAAAGGCATATGGTCCGAAAAGAACTCATGGCCAACCTTGAAGTGCCTTATGACATCCAAATCACTTAAAGAGACAGCACACAGTTCAATAACAGAAGACCCATTCGGCCCAATGTAGATAAAATCCCCCTCAAAATTACCATTTACCCGCCCATTTAAAACTAACAAATTATTATTTAAAAAAAAATCTAACAAAGTTTTACCCTTTTGGTTCAAAACTACATCTTTCGATTTCCTGATACCATATACCCAGCTCTGCGGAAGCAGTTCCTCCTGCAATATAGATTGTTCCCTCCCAATACGCCCATTAAAATCCCCGAGAGTAATGGTATTTGTCTCCCGTAAGTGATTATAAAAAAGCAAATCTAGCTTCCTAAAATCTGCTTGCCAACTATTGTCATTCCCACCACTTAGATAAACCGGTACCACAACATAATCCCTACCCCTAATCAACAAGTGCAACACGTCCAACCCTGCCCGCTTTTCAACACGAATACACCCAGAGAGACTCTTTTTGCACCCAATAACTACACCCCCCATCGCTCTGCCGAAATGCGCTTGTTTTGTTGCCGGCTGCCAGTACAAATTGAAATCATGAAAAATTTGTGAATATTCCTCTGTTTTATCTATTTCTACATGAGTTTCAGCGAGGCAGAAGACATCAAAAGACTTCACGTAACTAAAGAAATCAAAAATACCCCTCTTTGCTTTTAAACCCCCAACATTATAATACAACAGTTTTAACGGCACACTGGCTCCAATTAAATTTTTAGTTTTTACCCCCTTCCCTCTCACCTGTGAATTCTGGCAGACTAACCCTCCTCATGCCCTACAATCATCCACTTCCAACATTCTCTCAAAGTCTTTAATAATCTCCGTAACATCCCGCCCCAAGATGCGGTTCAAATCCTCCGTTGCGTCACCCTTCACTGACATCAGTTTCTGCATCGATACGTAGAAATAAGAACCCTCTACCATAAGTTTGTCCACGATAACTGATGAACGCACATGGCTGGCGACGTCTCTTATCGTCTTCTTCAAAACGAAGAAGCTTTTCCTAACTCTCCTTGTTTCCATAGAAAAATCCTGGTGAACTATAAAATTTGTTCCCTTTAGTTTATTTGCGTTTTTTAATATGAATCGGAAGTCTTTATCATCTGGAACATGCGCTATAATAGCTCCTGCCGGCCTACTCTTTCCCAACGGGTGAGCCCTATTAATCGACAAGTCCGGTCTTGCACCAAGGTACCGGGTACAGAAATTTCTCACTACTTTCTCGGAATTTTGCTTGCCGTCGTGCTCCAAATTTCGAAAAATTAAATTGTTCCTCCTCGATCGATTTTCCAATTCGTTAAGACGTCTTCGCAAAGAAACACTTTCCTGCTTAATAACTTTAATTTCGTCCTTCAGTACATGGTTCTCTTCGGAAATCCTCCTCAGCTCCTCCGATATCTGCCGAACATCTTCTTTTGTGGCCAGTACAGCCAGTTTTTCATCCAGGAGACGTGATAGCATATTCACCATGCTTTCTGGTTCGTCTCGACCAGTGCTGCTTCCACCCTCCATATTTTTGTCTACCTGACCCCTTTTTGGCTTATTACCTTCCAACAGATCTGGTGAGCTTTTTGCTCTAGGTCTTTTAGGAATTCGAGCTGGACTTTGCGAGAAATATTCCTTTATGTCCTTCGACATAAATAACTTTAGTACAGTCCTGTGATTTATAATATTTACTCTAAGCAATACGCACAAAACAAACGATTTTAAGGACGGGAATCAAAGGAGTCAATGGGAACCGCTAAGAGGGCAATCAAAGCCTTGGAATGTGAAAAAGGAAGCCCCTGACTAGACAGGTAAATTCTTAAAAATGGTAATTGAAATAGGAAGGGAAGTTCGTTTTTAAATAACATTTAATGCATCCGTACTATAATAGCACTTCTTTAAGCACTCCGATATATGAGTTTGAAAAATACAGGTTATTGTGTAAACAAATAAAATTATAAAGAAGATTTAACTTTTGCATTTAATCATATTATTAATTCTTATTTATGCAAATTTCTATAGTACCAAATAAACCTGCTACATATTTTAATTGACGTTTAAAAATACGGAGCGCTTATCTAAAAGATTAACTATTTATAAAATTCTTTCCTTTGTGTTTAGATAACAGCCCGAACAAAAGCGTTGGATATATAAATTTACAATTATGTTATCAGTAATAATAAACTACTATGGAATTTCCCTGCCGTACAAAACTTTGTCGTAGGTAAATTTAAACAAAAGTCTCTGAATTTTACGTTGGTAACACGGGCAATAATAACTAAACTAAAGCGAAGATTATAATGTCAGCCATTTCCGTATGCCACAATTAAAAACTATAATTTCTACTTTCATTTCCATTGACTTGCAAAATTCTTAGTACTAAACTCAAAATACAGTTACTTACCACCCCTATAGCACATACTTTTAACACAACAACTAAAAAAAAACTCACAATTAAACAAAAACTGAGGAGCAATACCGTCTCCACTTTTCTCAAAACCCGCCAGGGGTGCCAACCGCTAGACAGTAGTTACCGGTGTACTTTGATGGTTGGGGTTGAATTAACCATACTCTCTCAGGAATGGTCGACCTGAGTCTGTACAAGAGTGCACCTCATTTACACGTCATACACATCATCCTCATCTCATTGGACCATGGGGTTGCTTATTGTTCTGAATTGAACAGATTGCAACGTACACAAATTAGGGATTACAAAAAAAAATAAAAAATAATGATAATGATTTTGTTTTATTAATCCTTAATCTGTGGTGAATGAAGTGAAGGTGTCATTTGCAGAGTGGAAAATATGTGCTTTTCAGAGGGCCCGGCATGCTGATAAGCGTACTTTTCCATTCAGTGTGGAAGACAGTTGTAAACCAGCTGACTCCTCGTTTTACTTAGTAAAACCTCTACACGTTCAAACCCTATTGGCCAATTCGAATTGTCCAAAGAATACAGACTTTAGCCGACCAAACCTGAAACTAACCTGTTAATTCTTCTTCTTTGGCCTCGCCTCTTCCCGTTACGCGGGGTCGGCTTTCCCAATCAGAGAGCTCCATTTGTTACGCTCCTGTGCGTCTTCTTCGGATAAGCCCAACATTTTCATGTCTCTTTGGACATTCGTCATCCACGTGGTAAGGGGTCTACCCCTTCCTCTGTTAATTGACCTCTGAATTTTAACCTGTTAATTGAATCACAATCATGACAGTACACAAATAACAACAGTCTGTTGTTAAAATCCTGATAAAAGTAATATTACTTTTACTAGCATTTGAATCACGAAACCTTCGTCTCCGAAAATTACCGGTTAAACAGCTGACTCACGGCGACAACTTTACCTCTTGTCCAACCTGGCCGATGTAGTTTTCTTCTTTTTTTCTAATCCCTAATTTGTGTACGTTGCAATCTGTTCAATTGAGAACACATAAGCAACCCGATGACCCAATGAGATGAGGATGATGTGTATGACTCGTAAATGAGGTACAGTCTTCTACAGACTCAGGTCGACCATTCCTGTGAGAGTATGGTTAATTTAACCCCAACCATCAAAGTACACCGGTAACCACTGTCTAGCATTCAAATCCGCATAAAAGTAACTACCTTTACTATTAGGATTTGAACAAGGAACCTTTGTCTCCGAAAATCAGCTGTTAAACAGCAGATTTCGGTGACGACTTTACCTCTAGACCAACCCGGTGGGTTAGTTTTCTGATAATAAAATAAATTCTAGTTGTAAAGTTGTTACCATTTTTGGAGACGAAAGTTTCTTGGTTCTTATCCAAGTAGGCATATATAGTAGGTATTGTCCGTTCGAAATAGCATGATAGTTAGTCTCTGAATGGTGGTAACTTTTCAAAATAAAAAGTCCCTTTTTGAAAGTAAAATTTCCCTTTTAATTATTCTTACATAATATAATACAAATCTTTTTATTCAATTTTGAAAATCATATGAAATTAATTATTTAACTGGCATTTGTTATAGTTGCATTTAGTTCCTAACCATTAATAAACAAGACATGATTAATTATTAATACCTTAATATTAAATAATAAATTTTTAGATAATAATATTACAATAAAATAGCAATAAATTAATAAATTTGATTTCCATTTTGCATGTGTTATTGGAATAAATCATAATTTTTTTCTTTTCCATTATTAATATATCTTTCAAAACGCTTTGATTCACTAACAGCGAAAGTTAACATAAAGAAAAATCTTTTAAGTGGTAGCACTGACGAATGAGCAGATAACAAAATTCCCTCTTTTCTGTATTCCATTAATACTATCATGCAATTTTGAATGAACCGTAAAAACTAGCAAAAGGTATTATTGAACGGATTTGAACACAGTTGTTGCACACTCACTAGAACAAGTTATTTGACACGGGTTACTGGTGTACGTTAATGGTTCGGGCTCAATTAACAATACTTCGTCAGGAATGATCGGCCTTAGTCTGTGAGATTACACCTCGTTTACAAGTCAAAAAACCATCTTCTTCTCATCGTGTCATTAGGTTATTTTGTTGATGACCTAAACATCACCTCTATACTATATTTCAAAGCGATGAGCTCTGAACGTACAAATTGCCCCCCTTCCCACTTCATAGCTAGCCTATCACGTGCCAGCAACGTTGCTAATACTTGGTCTCATAGTTCTGTTATATATATTTCGTCAGCCATTTTTTTGGTCTTTCAATAACAATTATAACCTATAAACATACAATCAGTTGATTATATTGTAAAGTATTGCATGTTAATGCACTCTATAATCGATATGTTCAGTACGAGATGCAAGACATGAGTGAACTACTGTGGCTCTTGTACGCATGCGCGCGTAATGTTTGTCAAGCTGATACATTCGTACAATCTGGCAACGCTGGCAAACATTCTGATTGGTCTAAATGCGTGGAACAGCAGAGCTCATCAACCGTGAAAAAGCATTATAGAGGCATTTTAATAGAGGCATTATAGAGGCATTTTAGTGGTTTACCATTAACAACACTCACTGCGTATAAAAGTATGTGTATTAGCATGCCAGACCCTCTTGAAAGCATCTACTTTCCACCCTACAAATGACACCTTCACTTCATTCACCACAGGGTCCAACTGTATTATGAAATCGATTACTCTCAGAAGAGATAACTTTGACTAATGAATTTTACACCTTCACCTCTTCTTTCTTAAATACTTCAGTCAATGAATTGGATGACTATGTGATAAAGTAACACAATTTTTTTGTAGCCCTGGAACTAGCAGATTTTGTTTTTGGTTTTCTTTTACGTCTGATAGTTTTGCAATTTCTGCTAATGCAGGCGGTGGAGAATGATGATGTGATGAAAAATGCCTTTTATGGGAACCTAATAGTATTATTGTCATTATTATTAGCCTATTATATTTATTACAGGTTATCTTTCCACCTAGTACAGATTAATTCATATGTAAATGTATTAAAGTGTCTGGTTTTTTAAACGTAAATAATTTTGGAAAATCAATACAGTAAATGTTAGACAACAAATGATGGTATTTTGTTTTGGTTGTTGCAGTCAATGAACGCGGCTTATTCGTACTACAATTTAGCTTGCAGCTTCAAAAACAAATGAATATTTTTCCATGGGTCAGGAGGAGATAAGTAACCAGGATTCTTCAGCCCATCGAACCAAAATAGCAGGAGAATAATATTTTTAAATACAGTTTAATTTATTGCTTATCCATTTATTACGCATTATTATTTATGATCAATAAATAAACTAAAAGGAAAACTGAAAAGTTGATTAATATAAAAAAAAATTTAACCATTTTATAGGTCCTACCTTCGACCAATATGATGCTATGCCAGTCAGCTGTACTTCTGTGCAAAACCATCGGCATTAGCAAAAATTCAGCCTTTCAATCAAAGCTTTTGCGGAGGATAGTTCCCCCCCCCCAAATTGTGGCTAATAAAACGCTACGCTCAGACCCTTCATTTTGTGAACTGCCTGCGTTGTAATTGGATGATGAGTTTAAAATATCATAAACTTCCTTACGAGCGTATCGTTCTCTGCTCAATTTTTACGTTCATTACAAGTCGGGTTTACCGGACGTAGAACGGCACTATAAATCGGCAAATTTAAACGGGAAACTGAATTCGTCTTTGAGACACATTTTAATGGAAGATGTAGCAACTCGGACTTCAAATCGCGTACATAATCCGATTCGTCGAAATGTAGTAAACTCACACGACCACTATCACCAGAAAATGAATCGGCCTGCTTGCAAGAATTTATCCATTTTAATCTGGTTTCAATGGATTTTGAAAAACGGTGAAACATATACCCAACCCTTTTTGGTGTCTATCGTGATTAGAAAACCCGGTAATCGCACAACACACCATTATTGAAGACTAGCAAACATCACAGACCGATATCGTGCGTCGGGTGTCACTGGTGACCAGATGACGTCAAAGGACAGAGCTTGTTACTGCGCACATTGTTGATGTTCCCTCATTCGACCGTCTAGTAATTAACCGTGACTGCATTACTTATTAAAGTCTGTTGATAGTCACTTTTGTTAATATAAACGATCAGAGATCAAGAGACGGCTGGCTGATCATCAGGTTGTTGAACATTTCTTAACAGAGTTACTCTTTGTTCATTAGTTGAACCGATTGTAATGTTGTTGTTTGGTTAATTTTTTCTCTCTCTTTATTTAGGAAATTCACAATCTGTTGAAAAGAATCAGTGAATGTGATAACACAAAATTTGGAAAAAATTAACATGGTAAATAAACGTGAGTGGAGACACAGTGAGAGAACTCCGACGTGAATAGATAAGTGTAGCATTCAGAACACTGTAATGGATAGTCAATTACAGTACTACGTTAATAGATGAGGTCCCGGCTCCATCGACGTTTTAGACGTCTTATTGGATTGTTTGGGAGAGTCTGCGTAGCCAGATTTCAGATCAATGGGTTATGGTGGTTCATTAGTTTCTTCCTAAATTTTGTACAGAGTTTTAAGAAAACGTAATTTATGTAGGGTATGTACCCTTTTGAAAAATAAATCAAATTTTATAAAATAGAATGGGTAATGCAGGGGTGGGCACTTCTATCCATGTTGACAGTTTGTGTACGTGACATCCTGTCGGACTGACTACCTGAATTGACAGACTGCATTGTCAATCCAGGTAGACACTCAGATTTAGGCAACATGGATAGTAGTGCCCACCCCTCGCATTACCAAGTCTATTTTTCGAAATTTAAAAAATTCTACCCCAACATTGGCCAATCAATATTTCATATTATTAACATATCTGTACTAATTTTTTTACGCTGAATAAAACGATAGTTTGCCCGTGCCGAACGATCGAGCGGTTACCGATATAGCAAGGGTTCAGGATATTGTTAATAAATCAAAATTTAAATAACGTACGAATTTGAAATTTCGTACACGCTGTAAGAATATAATTGACTATTTTCTGTTAAAATTTTAAATTTTTCAGTGAAATAATCATCGAGTTACACGCCTCTAAACGGAAGAAATTTGTTGCGGTTGCAAAAAACCGAGTCTTTTTGTCTTCCAACCTCGATATGGCAATTTTCAGACAAAATTACAAATACACGACTATTACGGGTCAACGCAGAATAAAATGAGCTAAATTTTGATGTAAAGTATGTTGAAATCCGACTCAAAGTTTTGCAGATGCAAGAGTTCAAACTCAGGTGTCTATGACTATGAAACCGATAGTCAAAAGTAGTACTTTTGTTTTGATGTTGACTATGTTAGTAGGATGGGTAGTATACTGTCCTCTGCACAATAGCAGCAATCATCTAGTTATAGCGCTTTACCAGTACGTAACGAAGATATACGCCCCAAATTAAATGTTCACTCACTGTGGGGAACATTAAGAATATTATAAGAGAAACTGGTCCAACCATTTACTTCGCATTCCGGCGCACAGACTTCCTCTGCGAGCATGGAAATATAAACGTACAGGGAGGCGAGGCTTGGTAAGATCTAATAAGAGATGGATGCCGGAACAGGCTATTAAACCTAATCCTCGAAAGATGATGATGATGATGATGATAATCTTTATTAAATGCATTGTCGAGAGAAAGTCCTGTGACTGTTTTTTATCCCTTATGTGTGCACGTTGCAACATCAACAATGTGCGCAGTAACAAGCTCTGTTGAATTGAGAACAATAATCAACCCGATGACCGAATGAGATGAGAATGATGTGTATGAGGGAGGTGTAAATGAGACTGTGTAGTCTTCTACAGACACACTCACACAGTAGTCTATGGTTACCATCTAACTACACCAACAACCACTGTACACTACTCTAATACATATAAGGTCTTGGGTTTGAATCCCATTCAGGCACGGCATATTTTCATACATTACAAAATATCATTTCATCC
The DNA here is from genome assembly GCA_035578175.1 of Catonia carolina. NCBI lineage: Eukaryota > Metazoa > Arthropoda > Insecta > Hemiptera > Achilidae > Catonia > Catonia carolina. The sequence continues at coordinate 2,973,540 of JAQMRL010000020.1, read as the reverse complement.
TTCATTGTCTGGATTAGCAGTAATTGCAGAACAGTCGGACGTTAAACAAAAAAATAAATAAAAAAATACATATAAAAGTAACTAACTCTACTAGTATTTCAACCAAGAACCTTCGTCTCCGAAAATCAGCTGTTAAACAGCTGACTCGTGGCGACGATTTTACCTCTAGACCAACCCGGTGTGTGTGTGACTGTTTCACATAAAACTGTTTAAAAGTTGTCAAGCAACCAGTGCTGGTGAAATAAAATGGACTAACCCGTACAACAGTTGATATAGTTTGGGTAGTCGATTTAATTGCATATTGTAGAGAGAGAGAGAGAGAGAGAGAGAGAGAGAGAGAGAGAAAGAGAGAGAGGGGGAGGGAGGGAGAAAGTGAGTGAGCGAGAGAGAGGCCTACCATCTCAACTGAACACCATTTACATCACACAATGAAACTATAAAGTCAAGTAACGTTTGAAGGAAAAATAAATCCAGAAAGTTATTATAGTTTTCTTCGTTTGAAGGAATAATAAATCCAGAAAGTTATTATAGTTTGTTCACTTTTATTCCCATTAAAGTAATCGTACCTATTTATGATAGAAAAAGAAAAGAAAAGAAAGTATGTACTAAAAATAATAATAAAATGATGTAAAAGATTTGATTTGTAAGAACTAACTGTTCATTGATTATAATGATCGGCAAACAAGAAGTCAATTGATCAAATTTCAATAATATTGTAGTTCTATAATTCATGTAATAACATCCACTTTTGTGGTTTATAATAAATTTAAATAATATACACCTTTATTTTATCTGAAATAGATTAATCCGGAACGATAAAAATTTTTAATAAAATTAAAACAGAATTTTTAAAAAAATTTAATATTTGAATACTTTTGTTCTAACATAAATTTGCAATTACTCCTTTAGAGAAGTTCAGCAGAAATTATATAATTTATTTAAAATGACAGATCATATTATTATTTTGTACAGTTAGATTTTTATCAGATGACATCTAATCTGTCGGTCGTTGTAAAATGACCATAAAAAATTGTAAATGGATAATTGTATTTTTATTTCTATTTGAGATTTCTTTAAAATATAAAGGTATCATTAGGTATCATTATCATGATGTAATTTCAACAAGTATTTTTTCATTTTTATTATGCTTCAGAATATGTGATGTTAAAATATATAAAGCGATTTTATTTCAGTCTTAACACTTCATGTTTAATAGACGATTGTAATCTATTCTTTTACAGTTTCTACCATTAGATTTTATAGCTATTTAGATATTTTGATTAGTAAGTACTAACATGAACCAACCGGGTTGGTCTAGTGGTAATGTTATTGATAAGGTTAGGTGTTCGAATCCTAGTAAAAGTATAATCCGGTCACAGATAATTTAACATTGATTAATTACTTTTTATCGTAGATCCTGAAAATGAGATTGCTAAACCGATACACGGTTCTATAGTCTATCTACTGTAAGAATACTCCGCGCGAGGCAAGCGCCTATACGTTATAAACGAAAGTTTTACACTAGTTGGCGCGTATCTACCTCTCGCCGGACAATTAACTATTTTACACTACGTTCCATCATAAAAATTTCTACATCCAGCTAAAATAAACATTATCCTTTAAGCGTTTTCAATTATACCATCCTGATTACTTGTAATTATTGTAGTTTCATAAAGCGACTCCTTAATTAATTATTTTAACCGTTACATTTAACGAAACAATTTTTTCTACTTTTTAATGTTTACCGCTTTTATGTTTCAAAAACTCAATACATTCACTATCACGCATGTTAACAAAACACAGCTTACAAAACTTTTCAACTTCAGACTACGAAGAAAATCAAAACGAACCGTACAATTCCAAAACATAACTGATGAAACTAAAAATGAGTTAAACACGGGCAAGTGCAAAATTTATATTAAACTTGTCACACACACATTAATTTTAATAATATGAAATAAACAATCTGAAATCATAAACAACGAATCACTGGAATTGTTTACTCTCCCGTTTTATTTCAAGCGCATTAGTCTTATATTACTTGTGACAAAAAATAAAATAAAACTGAGTCTATAATAAAAACCTACTAATCATAAATAATAATGTAATAATAGTAAATAATGTAACGAAAAATAACAATGTAAGAGTAACAATAGTAAAAGTTTCAGTTATTAATGGTAAACTAATGTACGATTTATAAAACATTTTCTAACAAATGAATTGAGGGTGTTTTTATTATATTAAGCTTAGAGCGAATTTTTTTTTTTTTGATCATGGTGTGTGTATTTTTAAATAATGCGCATGCTCACTTGTATTGCTAGTTGCATACGTCGGAGTACTCTTAGCTTAGACAGACTCTAGGAATATAATTATCTGCTCAAATAAGTCCAGGTTTTTGGAAAATCTATCACCGGTCTGTGGTTCCGTGGTTCAAATCCCATTACAGGTATAGTCACTTGAGTTACAAGTTTGCCCTTGTTTGCAACGAGGGGTAAAGGGAGAAAAGCATCAGTGCGCATGCGCGACTGCTTTAATTTTAGTACGACAAACGTAACAACTTTTAGGCCCTACTATATCCAGAGCATATTATACAGTATATCGCGCAACATTTTGTAGGTTCTTCTTCTTAAGGTGCCAATCCGTTTCGATTGTTGGACACCATCATGGCGATCCTCACTTTGTCAACTGCAGCTCTAAACAGTTGCAGAGTAGTTTTATTGAACCAGGTTCTAAGGTTCTTTAACCAGGATATTCTTCTTCGACCTGGGCCCCTTTGTCCTAATATTTTTCCTTGCAGTATGGATTGCAGAAGTTCATACCTTTCTCCATTCCTCATAATGTGTCCAAGATATTGGAGTTTTCTTCGCTTTATGGTATTCATCACCTCCATATCCTTCCTCATCCTTCTCAGCACCTCAACATTGGTCATATGTGCCGTCCAAGGGATTCTCAGCATTCTACGGTAGAGCCACATTTCGAATGCATTTAACTTTTTGGAGATGGCATCATTGAGCGTCCAGGACTCCCCACCATAGAACAGCACAGAGAAGACATAACACCTGAGGAGTCTCATTTTTGTGTCGAGGGTCAGATTATGGCTCTTAAACACTGCCCCCATCCTGTTGAAAACATACCTGGCTTTGCCTATTCGGGATTTTATTTCTTGAGTATTATCCCAAGCTTCATTAATGGTAGTACCAAGATAATTGTAGTGGCTAACTCTCTCTATTTCCTTTTGATTAACATATGACAATTTTTTATGTTATTCTTACTGATTATCATCATCTTTGTCTTCTTGGTGTTAATATTAAGACCATATTGGTTACTGCAGGCTGTAATTTTATTCATTAATTCTTGGAGATCTTCCATACTGCTTGCAAATACTATTGTATCATCCGCATATCTGATATTGTTAATTCGGAGTTCGTTCAGCAATATACCTCTTTCCTCCTCTTGCAATGCTTCAGAAAAATTTTTCCCAGAATAAAGGTTAAATATAAGAGGCGACAGAATACAGCCTTGCCGCACCCCTCGCAATATCCTAACACTTTCTGTGTTCTCCCCGTCCACTCTCATGCTTGCTGACTGGTTCCAGTAAAGATTTGCTACTATTCGGAGATCTTAATCATCTATTCCAGCTTCCTTCAATATCGCCAACATTTTTTTCATGATTCACTCGATCGAAAGCCTTTTCATAATCCACCAGACATGAATACACTTCACAGTTTACATCGCGGCATCTCTGAAACAGAACCTGGACCCCAAACAAAGCCTCCCTTGTTCCTACTGCCCTTATAAAACCGAACTGGGTGGGGGCTATCATTTACATTTTTATTTTGTAGGGCTACATTTTTATTTTGTAGGTTAACTGTACGAATTTAACTGTTTATTACAGTAAACATAAATATTACTTTTTCGAAAACGTGGGCAGACTATTCACATTGCTGAACGAAATCTAATATGCCATGTAATAAAATGTTGTGAAGTTGAAGCTAAACAAAACTCCCTAACCGTGCCTCTTAACAAAAGCCGTGAGTGAGCAGCTAACTACTGTGATGTTTCTCTTTCCACAATTCAAAAAATAAAGAAGGAAATTAACGTAATGAAGCTATTCTTCAACAGTTTTGTTGACACCTGGTAATAAAAGGAAACGGTTTGGTAGATATTAGTGAGACTGATTAGTGAAGACGCCGGTGACAGCGATAGTAAACGAGGCGATTCATTCGTAGAACATTTTGTTCCAATGGAATAAGGTAGCCTAATTACAGTAAATCAAACATTTCTAGTCATGTAATAATTAAGCTTTAGGCAATATTACAGGTCACATTTATTTCTTATAGGCTAAGGTGTATGAAGAAAAAATTTTCTCCAAATAAACCACAGTTTATTATAGAGTGCTGCATCCTGCTTGAATGTTGGTACAATCACTTTATAATTTTATTGATAGCAACAAGGAGCCTTTTTCTTTGTGTTTTACGTTTCAACTCCTATTAGGCCTGCATAGTAGATAGTTGACAGCCGAATTTCCGTAGCATGTCAGTCGTGTTATATTGGACACGCTGTAGAAGGTAATACGAGAAAAAAATCGTAAAAATGAACGCTAAGTTGAGCTCCAAGAAAAAAATTCTTGGGTCTACAGTAGCTTCAGATGAAGAGATCGGTGGAATTAAAAGAGTGAAGAACCACCCAGCAAAGACTGGATCACTAGACAGAAATCAGGTAAAAAGGAAAGTCAGGTAAAACTTAAATTTGATGCAAGAAAGATGGGAGAAAATTTAATGACTTACAGCATCAAATGAAACATTGAAGAGGTCACGGCTAAATTCAGTGACGGCTGTGCAGTGGGTGGGTCCATGAGGTTGTGCTGACCTTAAGGGGCACAATTTTATTTCTATTACGAATGTGACTCTTTCAGCCAAAAACAGACTGAACATTTTCATAGAAATTATTTAAATATTTGCGTTCATTAAGTTTTCAATATTATTCATTTTGGTAGGCCCTATCTATTAGTTTTCACTTTCAGTTCAGCCGTTGTTAGTTTGCTCCTAGTGTCAACAAACAAAAGCCACCTACTACAGGGTGCACGCTAGAGTCTGTGACTTTACAGATGTCGTATTCCTATTAAGTTAACAATTTTTAAAAAAATTATAAGTACTTAAAGTACTAAAAACATCAGTCATGATATGATGTAGGCCTACCAATTTCATTTAGAAAAATACTTTTAAAAGTATTTTGTATTTAAAGTATTTTGAAAGTATTTTGTTGTTACTTCTTAAAAGTCAGCGTGTACACATTTTTATATAATGCGCATGCTCAGTGACGTCATTATTTGTTTAAATTAGGAGCAAACTAAGAAAGGCTGGACTTTAAGTGTAACAAATCTGGTAAAAAACACTTATTCAAGTATCACACGTGTAATGTCCGATATACCCTCCAACTTTTTAAGCGGGGAAAAAGTAAGGTTTTTTATTGTACCGAAAAACGGTAAAACGTTTCACTCTAGGGATAATCGCTTTTAACTATGTTTGAACGACATATCTAAATATGTTTTGGTGGATAATTTGGTCGATTTGAGCCGTAAACAAATAAATAAATAGCGTAAAAGCTTAACTGTTCGATATTACCCGACCGTCCCCAATACCGTATTCACTGTAAGAGCTATCCTGTCAAGGTCGTTCTACCGTGGCACGTACAGGATGTGTTAGAGTTTACATCGACATTACAATACATTACGAAATAATTAACTCACGTTTCATTTAGGTGAAAAATTGTTCGTCCTATTCTTCTAAACCACCTTTATATTTCTCAAATATTCCCTTCTCCACAACCCACATGCCATCTCCCTTTCCGTAATTGGATTTTTAGGCCTATTGTTTTAAAAAACCAAAACCGATTGATTTAAAAATGTTATAAAATGATGTTGTTCTAAAGGCAGGTAAATCGATATCCTCATTTATAACCACAGAAAGAAGGTCAGACCTTAAATGATCTTAAGACAATTCTATTGAATCACATATTTTATAACAATTTCTTTATGTAAATAATAATTTCTACTACAGATAACACGAACTTACACAACAATAAATAGTTTGACTGGAAGGCAATATGTTTGCCACCTCCTACCAACACGGGACAACGTTGAATAATCGAAACTAACAAGTATTTCTTTTTAAATTATAAACCGTAATACCTGTTTGGTAAGTCTATGACAAAAATATAATTAAAACGTTTGTTAAAAGACACATTTTATGCATTAATTATAATTATTTTTAAAACAATGAAGAAATAAAATGTAAATTCACGGACAAGTGATTTGGGGGCCATTTTGTTTCGTGCCCAGTCGACACACCCTTATGCCAAATGTTTGATTTATCGACCCCTTTAAAGTTTGTAATAAAATATTGAATAGAATATTATATAAATCTATTTAAAAATGTAATTTTAACGCGTATCTTGACAGATATTTTTCCCATAAACTATCATTTTTTAGGTGAATCATATGATAATAATATTGAGATCTCAAGTAGAAAACCGGGAGGTAAGCTAGAAACCACGCCCCACCGACACGATACATAACCAATTGATTAGGCTATCAAAACATCAACTTACTTTAAAAAAATATCTAATGTTTAAAATTTACTTCAAAAATATTATTTAACAATGTATTTTGAGAAATTAGTTATCTAAGTAATAATTGTAAATATTGATGAAATTAAGTTAGTAACATGATCCTACAAAAGTTACCGAGAGACCACTTGGTTTTTCAGTCTGCTTACACGAAACATCAAAACACTCAAGTTGTTTACTCGGAAACAAAAAATTTTACAAATATCGGAAGAAAATTCTATTGAATCACATATTTTGTAACAATTTCTTTATGTAAAAATATAATTTCTGCTACAAATAATATGAACTTACGCAACAGACTGGAAAGCCATATGTTTGCCACCTCCTACCAAAGCGGGACAACATTGAAAAATCGAAACTAACAAGAATTGCTTTTTAAATTATAAACCTAATATCTAATTTTGTAAGTCTATGGCAAAAATATAATTAAAACGCGTATATAATTAAGACACATTTTAAAAAAATTTCTAAAAGACATTTCATTTTAATACTTTTCACTTTAACATTAATACATGTTAATACATTTAATTTTTTAGTTTTAATTATTATTAAACACTGAAGAAATAAAATGTAAAATCCCGGACAAGTGACAGGGGGGGGGGGCATCTTTTTCGAAGCCAGTCAACACATTCCTACGCCAAATGTTTGATTTATCGAACTCTTTAAGGTTTCTAATAAAATATCAAAAATTATATAAATCTATACAAAAATGTAGTTTTAACGCATATCTTGACAGACATTTTTCCCATGAACTATCATTTTTAAAATAAATCATATTATAATAATATTGAGATCTCAAGTAGGAAACCGGGAGGTAAACCAGAAGCCACGCCCCTCCGACACAATGCATAACCGATTGATTGGGCCATCAAAATATCTAATGATATCAATCTATTTCGAAAATATTTTTTAAAAACGTACTTTGACAAATTATTTATCTACTTAATATTTGTAGATCTAGATAATATTTGTATATCCTAGAAAGGGCTGAGGAATACAAGGAGGAATGGAGGAATAATCTTGGCAGGATGGATCGGAGGAGGATTCCCAAGACGATAATGTCTTACGTGCCAGAAGGTAGAAGGGATGTGGGTCGGCCGAGGAAAAGATGGAATTAAGATTTTTGTGAAACCGGAACGGGCTTTAAGCCTAATCCTTGTTGGAAAGAAGAAGAAGAAGAAGAAGAAGAAGATAATATTTGTAAAGATTGATGAAATTAAGTAAGCAATGTTCCCGCAAAAGTTACGTGAACCCATTTTGTCTTTACGGCCTGTTAACACGAGGCATCAAAACACTCAAGTTGTTTACTCGGAAATAAAAAAACAAATTTTTACAAATATCTTAATGGACCTTTAATGATGTCAAAAATTTGCACTTTAATCGCTGTTTTCACAAATTTATTGCACTTTCTCGTTTCTTGTTTGGTGCTTCCGGTTCATCGATGCTGTGAACACCAAATGTAGACACCACTCAACTCCGATGTCATTTTTTTAAATATCTTTAATTGGGTAAACAGAAATTACAGCCAAAATCTTAAAAAATTCTTTTTTTACATATTCTCATGGAAAAAACAGATAATTTTTAACTACCGCTAAACTAAGGTTATACAAAGAAATGTTAAAAATGAAATTTCTAGGTTTTCAAATTTTCTACGACTTTGGTTATACACTTTAACACTAAAAAGCAGAGTTCTCCTTTTATTGAAACCTGTTTGTTTTTTGCTACCAAAATAACTGTAATTAGTTTCAAACTCTGATTTATGAAATCAATTTATGTATAAAATGTAAATTTTATTTAAATTTTAAAGGTTATGGAATTTGAAGGTCGTATAAATAAATCCATGAATTTCATCGGGTGTGGGATGGAACCTGGAAAATCATCATTTCGAGTCGTAATATTTTCTATAACAACAATACTTTTTTGTATAAACGGCGTTTTTTTATTAATAAATAAAAGTGAAATTGATGATAAAATACACGGAGTAAAATCAATTGCGTTTTACTGCATCTTTACTGTTTTTTCATTGTATATATGGTATCAAAAAGATGTCACGGTTGCCATGTCTATATTAAAAAATGGAAATAATAAATTTCCCTTTCCGTATGAAAAATTCCCTAGATCATCTCACATAATACAAACAACACGCAATGAAATTAAGAAACGTAATGATTTTTTATATATTTTATCTTATTTATGTACTATTTTTAATTGTTCGATATCATTTATCACAACAATTGTTATCATTATGAAAACAAACGATTTCAACGAAATTAATATTGAAAAATTAGTGTTACCTTACCCGTTTTATTTTCCTGAATATTTTCGTAATTTATACATTTATTATTTGATATATTTTTTGCAATTAATTTGGAGTATATTCGCAACTGATTATACAATATTGTGCACTTCGTTTCCGTCCAACGCCATTAAGGTTGTCGCTGTCAATATTAAATTACTGAAATTTGCTTTGAATGAAATGAATCAGATTATTAAATATAATTATGAAAAAGTTTTCAAAGATTCTGGTTGTAGTGTAGTTAGTGAAATAAATTTATATAGAGGAGATCACTCAAAATTTGAAGTAATTGCGATGAAAATGTATTTAAAGGATGTAATTGATTTTCATAATTTTGTTTACAGGTAAGTTAAAATATATTTCTTTCTTGTTTAAGTTTTATAAAATGGTCGTTAGTTGTATTATAGCTGTAAGGGATATTATGTAAAAGTCATTCTCTCATAAATATTTAAATATGTTAGAAAACTGTTTTGTTGCGGTTTTAGTTTCATATAAACCTTAATAAGTATACCTTATTACGTACCTTATTAAGTTTTTTTTTTGAGTAATGAAAAAACCGGTTGAAAAACGATTCACAGGAATTTCTACAGACCAAAACATCTGTTAAATGTAATAAATTCGATTTTCGTTTTCAGAAAAATACGAGAAGTGGACGATGCTTCCAAAATGATTGTGTTTGGCAACAATTTGGATGTAACAATATACATTTGTGCGACCTTGTATTACATTTCCAAGGTAGGCTTTAAAACTTTTCATTTTTAATCTTTACTCAATATTTGTCTAATTTAGAAAAAAAATCACTGTAAAGGCTTTTAAATTAGGTTTAAAATTTAGGTGGTAAAAATTTTATAGCACTTACATTTAGACGAAGAAAAAGTTGTTGCTGTTTAGGTGAACAGCCGAAAGGCTGATTTGAACCTGTAGAGGTTTTACTAAGTAAAAACGAGGAGTGAGGTTGTTTTTTTGTTGCGTTCCTAACTGAAATGAAAGAGTATCTTATCAGCATGCCAAGCCCTCCGAAAAGCACCTTTTTTCCACCTAGAAAATGACGACTTCACTTCATTCACCACACGGTTTTGCTATAAAATGATGAAATTCATTATTCTGAGAGGAGATAACTATGACTATTTCCACCTGTACCTGTTCTGTTCTTAAATAGTTCAGTAATATAATTGACTGACTATGTGATAAGAACAGAATTATTGTTTGTAGCCCTGGAATCAACAGATCGAGTGCAATTAATTTAACACTCAACCTGCCTGTTATGGGCATAAAATAAAAATTTCACTACTGCTTCACAGCGGTATTTCATTTTAATGTATATTCTTCTTCTTCTTCTATATGCCTGCTCCGCGTCGGAGATTGGCGATCATCATCATGATTCTAACCTTGGAACCAGCCGCTCTGAAGAGTTAAACTGAGGTGGTCCCAAACCACTCCCGCAGGTTCCCCATCCAAGAAATTCTCCTTCTCCCCGGTCTTCGTTTACCTTCAATTTTGCCTTCCATGATGCACTGTAGTAGGTGGTATTTTTTATTCCGTACTATATGGCCAAAATATTGGAGTTTCCATCTTTTGAAATTGAAAAGAAGTTCTGTATTTTTGTTCAAACGGCTTAGAACTTCCCCATTTTTAATTTTATCCTTCCATGAGATGCGGAGCATCCGCCGGTAAGTCCACATCTCAAACGCCTCCAATTTCCTTTCCAAGGACTTAGTCAATATCCATCCTTCATGACCATAAATGAGTACAGGAATTACATAACATCTGAGTATGTGAAGTCTTGTATTGAGGTTGAGTTCTCTATTGCAAAGCAAATTTTTCATTTTTATGAATACAGCTCTTGCCTGTTCAATGCGGGCCCTGATCTCCTGACTAAAGTCCCATCTTTCATTCAAGAGACACCCAAGATATTTATAGAACTTGACTCGCTCAACCACACTACCATCAACCGAAAGGACAGCATTTACTTCATGTCTACTGACAACCAGGATCTTTGTCTTGTGGATATTCATTCTCAAACCATAAGCGTTGCTGACTAAATTCACATGGTCAAACAATGTCTGCAGATCCTCAGCACTTCCAGCCATCAGGACTGTGTCATCTGCATATCACAGGTTGTTGATTTCCAAACCATTTACCATGATGCCACGTCCACATCCCTCCAGGGCCTCTGACAAGTAATGTATATTAACCCTTTTAATCCCAAATTTTTCAACTATACACAAAAAAATATGTGTCGGCTACATCGGTTCATACATTAAAACCAAGTTATTTTTGAGAAGGAAATATTATCATACATGTCTGGATTAATCCAGTGGTAATGTGTTGCAGGATGATAACGTATTGCGCATGTGCACAGAAAGCATTCTTTGTTTTATGGCTGCTCTTGTTGTCTTCATCTACGACTTCGAAGGAGAGCAGATTATCACCCAAGTAAGTAACCTATCAGATACCTCAATATATTTTACTTTATTATTTGTAACAAGTACAGGCAATTCCAGATAATTGGAGCAAATAGGGACCGGAGCATTTGGCCCAAATAAACGGCTGGCCTTAATAAACGAATTCGTAAACTGTGGCGTATACAATAGTGTCTTCTTCTTCTTCTTCTTCAGCTTTTCCCTTCCTCAGGGGTCGCTGTTCCTTATTCTTCTCCTCCACTCCCTCCGATCCACCACATACGCCCTAGCCCTTGTCTCCTCTTAAAGCCGATCCATGGGTTTTAGCAATTTTTTTTTTACGGCCGGATGCCCTTCCTGTCGCCAAGCATTTTACCTACTGCCAGGTTAAGAGAGAAGCCGCCCATTCTGGGTACAGACGCTCCCCATGAGCGGCCCATTCTGGGTACAGACGCTCACAATTACAGATTTTAGTGTCATTTCCTACACTGAGGGTCTGTCTCCCTGCCACTGGTGGCTCCTCCGCCCTTGGCCATTGGCCCCCAATGGTTGGTCAGGTTATTTCCCGCCGCTCAACATTCGGCGTTGCTGGTATTTGGTTCACCCCGTCTTCTACGGTACCCACCATATCTAGTGGGCTTCCCCCTATCCACCACCTGGGGAGGCGCCCGATAGGAGACCAGCTCTAACTCCCACGAGTTAGAGTATACGATAGTGTATTTTACTAAAATTATCACATACATAAATTTTACATGCAAGTTATATCCATATACACACGAAAAAAATAAAAGTGTATCAGAACAATGATTAACTTTTTAACAAAACCTTTTGATTTGGTTTTAAGCATTAGACCATTGACACTAATACCATGCTAAGTTACAATGGCAAACTATTCATTCAACGCTTCTCAAAAATTAGATCCTTCCTTCACATTTTCTTTTCTAAAATGTTTCATGATTTTTAATGCCCACTCTTGGCGTATTAATTTATTTTCTTGGAGCAAGATTGCTAATGTAATTTTCGGTACACCGGTTATTTCTGAAAGTTTACGTTGACTTAAGTTAGGTCGATACGAATTTATTTTATCGAGAAGTATTCATTCATACAGTCAATTCGTTACGCGACATTTAACTCACAAATACGTTGTTAGTATGTACTGTATTGTAAGCATACGCATAAAATTATCAACAAAATGTGTAAAAACGAATGGGAATTTTAAAAAAATGAAAAAGTAAGCCTGCAGATAATGAAAGAACCTGACTCGAATGAACTGCTTTGAAATGACTGTTGTTTATCTGTCGAAATGTTTACTACCTCTATCTTGGCCATTATCTTATCTTGCCGCTTAGAATCACGTGTAGTCCGTTGCTGGCCTGGAATGGTTTTAATAAAACATAAATTTTACATACATCGGATTGGCCCCAATAAGCGGCATTATGGATCGAATTAATGGAAAACATATCAATGTAAAATCCCGTTCTGTTTTTGTTTATTAAGGCGCGACTGTACGATGGTGTGGCAATGTATTTAAATTGAAGTAAAATATTATATTTATAATGATGATACGTTATTTATACGCCCATAACGGACAGGTGGAATGTCAATTATTTACACTCAATCTGTTCGTTGCAGGGCTAAAATAAATAGTTCTGTTTCTTATCACGTGGTCAGCCAATTAAATGACTGAATCATTTAAGAACAAAAGAGGTAGAGGTGCAAAAGACACTAATCGGAGTTGTCTCCTCTGAAAGTAATGAATTTCATTATACAACACAGACCCTGTGGTGAATGAAGTGAAGGTGTCATTTGCAGAGTGGAAAATATGTGCTTTTCAGAGGGCCCGGCATGCTGATAAGCATACTTTTCCACTCAGTGAGGAAGGCAACGGTAAACCACTTCACTCCTCGTTTTACTTAGTAAAACCTCTACAGGTTCAAACCAGCCTTTTGGCTGATGACCTAAACAACAACAACGTTATTTATATGATGCACATAATGTTAATTTATGATGTTTTAATAATGATGATTTTTATAATTTGATTTGGTGATGATTGGTGTAATAAAATGTAGTAAATAGTTAAACTTTTATATATTGGTCTTGTATGTCTCGTATATTGAATTCGTACTTAGTAATGAATGTTTTTTTTGTTGCCAAGTTACACATTATTAGATTTTAAATTTAGATCAGCTGGACCGAAAATATTTATTATTTTTGTTTTTTTTAATTCCTAATATGTGTACGTTGCAATCTGTTTAATTCAGAACAATAAGCAACCTCATGACCCAATGAGATGAGGATGATGTGTAAATGAGGTGTAGTCTTGTACAGACCCAGGTCGACCACTCCTGAGACAGTATAGTTAATTGAACCCCAACCATCAAAGTACACCCACAACCACTGTCTAGCATTCAAATCCGCATAAAAGTAACTACCTTTACTATCAGGATTTGAACCAGGAACCTTTGTCTCCGAAAATCAGCTGTTAAACAGCTGATTTTGGCGACGACTTTACCTCTAGACCAACCCGGTGGGTTTAAAATAAAAATTGAATATAAATTAAAAAAAATAAAATAAAAATAAAAGATTTATAAAATAAAAATTGTAAACAATGAAGGTATGGCTGGACGTAACATCCTCCCCTCCATTGGTTATTTCATGATGCATGGAGTACTAGCAAATAGCAGAGTTTCTGGAAATCAGCTGTTGAAATTGACTGTAAGCAACGACTTTACCAGTAGACCCAGAAAGTTTAAAATTCACTTCTGTAATTAGGCCTAATTTATGTATTTTATTTTTTTTTACAGGATGAAAATTTGAGCAAAGCATTTTATGAAAGTTCTTGGATTGATAAACCCCAATGGTTTAAGAAAAATTTGTTACTCATGATGACACGTAATACTAAACCAAGTCAATTGAACCCTTTTGGGTTACGGGTTTTAAATTTAAGAAATTTTGCTACGGTAAGTAAAATCATGATGACACATTCATTTCTTGTCCCTTGGTAGGGCCTATGGCTATTTAAAAACATTTAAATTTATTTAATATTTACCTAATATTATTTTTACTTCAAATCCGTAATGTGTTTAGGCCACGTATCAATCTGTTCAGTTGAAAATAAAAAGCAACCCTTGACGATAAAAGCAACCCTTTAAGATGAGGATATGTTTGTATGACGTGTAAATGAGAGGTAGTCTTGTATAGACTTGAGCCGGCCAACCCTGAAATTAACTGAACTGAATTAACTGAAATTAACCCTGTTAATTACTATCCTTTATAGGGCAGTACTACGGGGGAAAATATCCATGTTGTAAAATGTTACATTTTGTTTTATAGGGACTTGAATAAAGTATTTCTAGGGCCAGAACAGTAAGATATTTCTTCCTTTTTTATGTTAAGCCCTGGTAAGTAGGTCTATACTTACCAAGGAACGTTTATTTTAATGAGAATCACATAATATTTAGTGGTAAGAATGCTTATTAAAACAACTTGTAGCCCTTACAACTTTCTGTACTTGTAGAACAAAAAAATGTGTCGAATAACTTATCTTAACTTTATATTAGCATGAATGCTTGCTTTCCCGTAAAAAACTGGAATTTTCTAAGCACTGTACTAAAGTAACAACAAAACAACATAGTAGCGTACGCTGGTATGAATCCTTACCACATTCGTGTAACTCACGAAGCAAATGGTTGCTGCGCGCTAATTTCAAAATGTGGATAGCCTACTTACCAGAGAACATCTATAACACCATAAAATGCCAATAGGGTTCAACTGCATAGCTTATTCTTTAAAAAAATCGACCTTATTGCCAGTGGTAAGTATAGGCCTACCTACCACAGACCTTTAAAGGGTTAATTCAATTACAACTATGACAGTACTCCAATAACAACAGTCTGTTGGTAATGGTGTACTGTCATGGTTGTTATTGTAAAACCCAGATAAAATTAATACAGTATTACTTTTAGTAGCATTTGAATCACGGAACCTTCGTCTCCGATAATTACCTGTTAAACAGCTGACTCACGGCGACAACTTTACCTCTAGTCCAACCTGGTCGATGTAGTTTTCTTCTTTTTTTTCTAATCCCTAATTTGTGTACGTTGCAATCTGTTCAATTGAGAACACATAAGCAACCCGATGACCCAATGAGATGAGGATGATGTGTATGACTCGTAAATGAGGTGCAGTCTTGTACTCACTCAGGTCGACCATTCCTGCGAGAGTATGGTTAATTGAACCCCAACCATCAAAGTACACCGGTAACCACTGTCTAGCATTAAAATCCGCATAAAAGTAACTACCTTTACTATTAGGATTTGAACCAGGAACCTTTGTCTCCAAAAATCAGGAGTTAAACAGCTGATTTTGGTGACGACTTTACCTTTAGACCAACCCGTTGGGTTAGTTTTCTGATAATAAAATAAATTCTAGTTGTAAAGTTGTCGCCATTTTTGGAGACGATAGTTTCTTGGTTCATATCCAAGTACAGATGTTTTAAAATAGGATGAGAGTAAACTTACACAATGATTTATTACAGGGAAATTTTTAATGTAATATTTCCCTGCAGTGTTTCACCAGCAGGGAAATTTTTAATGTAATAATTCCTAGCATGGAATTTTTTTTTATAATGAAACAGCTAATTTATTTTAATCATTTACTTTTATTGTTAAACATTTTGTTCTTATTTTATTCCTTTTCGTATTTGAAGTGGAAAATGGTGTTACGGGGAATGATTTACTTTCTTTATAAATTCTACACACACAACTAATCCAGTCGCTTTCCCCGTTTTTTCAACCAGCTCTTGAATGGTAAGATCATTTCCTTTGCTTTCCATATAATAATTAAAAACGTTAAAAATTACCTCACGTGTTTGCCCATGAATAACGTTTGGCCGTCAAGTTACTTTGTTCTGTAAGAGGCATTGTAACATACAACCAATATTCCGCTGCAGGGTATAACATAACTGTTATGCTAGCAGTACATTATTGCCGAATGATTCGACGAATATTCCGGTCAAGTCGCGACAACGAATCTCAGCGAATGTTCTACACGAACTAACCCAGTACATACTCGTCTTTATTCGCGAAACCTCAGTTCGATCGTGACATCACATAATTCAACGTAGATCAGAAAATGGTTTTTGATGTAGGGGTTGCAGCGGCTTTTTATATGTACAGTTATGCGTACTACAAATACATTCATGCATACCACCAGAAAAAAATTCAGAAACCTTGGAAACGTAGAAGATGGTGGATTAAACAGTTAAACAGTCATAAAAAAAATAAAAAGTACACAGTAAATAAATAAGTAGGTAATGAATAAAATAATAAATAAGTAAGTAGGTAATGAATAAAAAGTAAAAAAAAGTATGGTGTAGAGGCACGGAATAATGTAGCCCGAATGAAGGCGAGTGTGTACTGCTAGCAGTTTGCCCCAGTTCGCTCTCGTTATTCGTCTGTATTCGTCCCCTTTGATTCGTGCGAAGTACCGACTCCAGACCGAACTAAGCCCAATACGAACCATGGCGAGGCGAAGTGGAATGAATAACCACAATACACCGAGTACACTATCGTATTCGCCTGACATCGCCTACATTCGGCGATAGTGTACTGCTAGCATTAGAATTATGGTTACTTTACAAAACGTAGAAAAGGTAAATTTTTTATTAGAAAAGGGAAATTTTAAAATTGCAAGAGAAAAAATTTTCCTCATGAATTGTTTTTTCACTCTCATCCTATTTTAATCTTACTGTAGGCCTATATGGTAGGTATAATCCATTAGAAATAGTATGATAGTTAGTCTCTGAATGGTGGTAACTTTTCAAAATAAAAAGTCCCTTTTTGAAAGTAAAATTTCCCTTTTAATTATTCTTACATAATATAATACAAATCTTTGTTATTCAATTTTGAAAATCATATGGAATTAATTAATTTACTTGCATTTGTTATAATTGCATTCAGTTCCTAAACATTAATAAACAAGACATGATTAATTTTCTAATACCTTAATATTAAATAATAAATTTTTGATAATAATATAACAATAAATTAATAAATTTGATTTCCATTTTTCGTGTGTTATTGAAGAAATCATAATTTTTTCTTTTCCATTATTAATTTATCTTTTAAAACGCTTTAATTCACTAACAAGGAAAGTTAACATAAAGAAAAATCTTTTAAGTGGTAGCACTAACCCATGAGCAGATAACAAAATTCCCTCTTTTCTGTATTCCATTAATACTATCATGCTATTTTGAATGAACTGTAAAAACTAGCAAAAGGTATTATTCTACAGATTTGAACGCAGTTGTTGCACACCCACTAGAACAAGTTATTTGACACGGGTTACTGGTGTACATTAATGGTTCGGACTCAATTAACAATACTTTGTCAGGAATGATCGGCCTTAGTCTGTGAGATTACGCCTCGTTTACAAGTCAAAAAACCATCTTCTTCTCATCGGGTCATTGGGTTAACTTGTTGATGACCTAAACATCACCTCTACACTACATTTCAAAGCGATGAGCTCTGAACGTATGAATTGCCCCCTACCCACTTCATAGCTAGCCTATCACGTGCCAGCAACGTTGTCAATACTTGCTCTCCTATCTCTGTTATATATTTCGTCAGCTATTTTTTTGGTCTTTCAATTACAATTACAACGCATGAACGTTGAAATAGCTAATTATGCTATAAAGTATTGCATGTTAACTCGCTCTATAATCGATGTATTCAGTAAAGTATTCAGATGAACTAATGTCCCCTAGCCGAGGGAGTAAGAGAATGCATAACGCTCTCACTCGCACAACCTATACGCGCCGTTCCAATAACATTGTCTTTAATTTTACTCATTGTTGTGAGCAAGCGTTTATGCATGCAGCAAACTAACAAGCAAGATAACGAGTGAACACACGAATGAACTACTACGGCTCTTGTACGCATGCGCGCGTAATGTTTGTCAAGCTGTTAAATTTGTACAATCTGACAACGCTGGCAAACATTCTGATTGGTCTAAATGCGTGGAACAGCAGAGCTCATCATCCGTGAAAAGCATTATAGAGGCATTTTAGTGGTTTACCATTACCATCACGCACTGCATAGAAAAGTATATCTATCAGCATGCTAGGTCCTTTAATAAGCATCTAAAGGGTGATTCAAAAAGAGTGCCGGTTTTTAAACGGCTGGTAAATTTTTGTTTATCGGTTGGTAACATTGTTTGACCTCATTTCTATTTTGGAGAACATTCCGATTGACGATTCAGTAGTAGTTTCTCTTGTATGCACAGCGAGTGACAGTTTGGTGCGGCTTTTGGTCGGGCGGTGTCAACGGCCCTTACTTTTTTGAAAATCAAGAAGGACAAGCCGTGACAGTAAATGGGGACCGATACCGTACGTTGATTAGGGAGTTTTTGTGGCGTCATTTGGATGGAATGGACATTGACGAGTTGTGGTTTCAGCAGGATGGTGCCACCTGTCACGCTGCACGAGAAACAATGTTGTTGCTCCGTGAACGGTTCCAGGATCGCATCATTTCTCGTAATTCCGACCATCAATGGCTACCAAGGTCGTGTGACTTGACGCCTTGTGACTTTCCTCTTTGGGGTCATCTGAAGTCATTGGTGTATGCCAATAAACCCCGAAACATCAATGACTTGAAGGAGGAAATTCGACGGGTTATCGGGCAAATGGAAGTCGAAACTAGTCGTACAGTAATATCCAATTTCATGGACAGAGTTGATGCGTGCCAGCGCAGTAGAGGAGGACACATGCATGACATCATTTTTCATACATAAAATCGGAAGGAAAGATGAACTTGTTGATGTATTTATTTTCAGTTTTTCAATAAAATAAATCTCTTAATTTGATATATCAAAACCGGCGCTCTTTTTGAATCACCCATACTTCCACCCTGAACCGTCGCTTCCTAACTTAACCTAAAAAAAAAAAACTAAATTGGTTCAGAACTTTCATTCTGGGAAGTTGATTCCCAGAGATGAGATAATCACATGAAACTATAATAGCCACTTTGGGAAATAAATAAAACATTAAAAACTTTTATGCTGTTGACTTATTGAGAGTTTACTGAATGAAATCAAATTTAAAATACTATACATAAAATTGAAGTTAAGTTGCGGATCCAGCAACAATAAAATAATAGTTAACAACATATATAAATCACCATTATTTAAATAAGATTAATTGTCCATTAAAGAAATAAAATATAATACAAATACAATTTTACTTCCCCATTTATAAGAATCTCCATGACGGAATATTGGGTGAATACATTCATATTTCCTCTTCACAAGAATCTCCTTGGCAAGATCTCACAGCAACAAATATAAACACAGCAGCCAGGATCGACAATATCTCGATACATCAATATAATCATACATAGGATCGACACCATTCAATAAATGAAGCAATATAGGAACACAGGAACATACGAATACAGTTGAGCATAGTTGAATATAGTTGAATATAGCTAAATATATTTGAATGTATTTGAATGTACTTGAATGCTTTTGAATGTACTTGACTACTTTTGAATGTATTTTTCTGAAACAACAAACAAATTTCTGTAGAAAACAGAAATAATAACACTAAGGGCTCCCACCCCCAAAACGCGATTTTAATTTTTACTTCCAAGATTAAAACCCATATAACTAACATTATACATGAGTTTACTAATAAAATAATTTCTCTCATACTATTGCTTTATTTGAATAAATATTCAGGGCGGAATTCCCCCAAGTTATAGCAGGATTTGCTGCTTAACTTGTTATACATAACCAAGGTATAACTCACAACATAATTTGTCAAAAGCAAATACAAGACAAACTAAGAGATAACTTTCCCAAAGGTACTTTACTTTAGATTACTTATTTTAGAATACATCAGATTACATTACATTTTATGACGCAATTACAGTATTAAAATAATAAAAACTTTAGAACTCAAATTACAACGAGATCCGTGTGTCCCAAATACATAATCCATCCCTACTTTCAAAAGATAAATGACAAAAACAATACACTTTAATTTAATCAATACAAAGACCTTTACTTACCCACAAAATTTCCGCTGCGTCGGGCGCACGGAAAGACAAAGGAAGCGAAACGACAAGACTCTACATAATGGTGAAATAACAATAAAATACTTTGCCAACAGCACTTGAAAACATTAATAGAACATAGACGATATTACTTTTACATCAAATAACGAAACTGTTTAAATATTTTGATACCGCTTGGAATTTGCCTAAGAAGGCACTAGACCGACATCCTGCGCTTCTTCATCGTTCAACGTCCAGGATTCAACAGGCCGAACAAACAACCAGATAACCCCCAGCCAGGGGCAGAATATAAGTCACGCGATATTCACCGACCAATCACAGCCCTTCTACCGATCATCCGATGTCTGACTACAGCCCAAACAGCACGTACGCACCCCGAGATGTTGATGACCTCACACAAAACAGGATAGGAGGGGTGGAACATATTCCATACCCGCACACAAAAGAAAAAATATAATTCACTACTCCAATCCACAGAACAAAGACAAAATATCATTTGACCACAGGATCGGATGCATTTTGAAAAAAATAGATGAAATTACCAACAAAGAATCTACAATATTATAGAATGAAGTATTCGAGGAATAAAATAATGAAATATAAAATTAAAGAAATAAAACTAAATTTAGAAAAACTACTTATAAACGTTACAACCCTGAAAATGACACCTTCACTTAATTCACCACAGGGTCTGACTGTATAATGAAATTCATTACTCTCAGAAGAGATATCTTTGACTAACGTATTTTACACCTTTACCTCTTCTGTTCTTAAATACTTCAGTCACTGAATTGGGTGACCATGTGATAAAATAACACAATTTTTTTGTAGCCATGGAACTAGCAGATTTTGTTTTTTTTGTTTTTGTTTTACGTCTGATAGTTTTGCAATTTCTGCTAATGCAGGCGGTGGAGAATGATGATGTGATGAAAAATTCCTTTTATAAGAATACAATAGTATTATTGTCATTATTATTATATTTATTATAATATTCTAATTATAATCTACTATGTTGTTTAGGTCAACAGTCGAAAGGCTGGTTTGAACCTTTAGAGGTTTTACTAAGTAAAACGAGGAGTGAGGTGGTTTACAATTGCCTTTCTCACTGAGTGGAAAAGTACGCTCATCAGCATGCCGGGCCCTCTGAAAAGCACATATTTTCCACTCTGCAAATGACCCCTTCACTTCATTCAACACAGGGTCTGGCTGTATAATGAAATTCATTACTTTCAAAGGAGATAACTCTGATTAGTGTCTTTTACACCTCTACCTCTTCTGTTCTTAAATGATTCAGTCATTTAATTGGCTGACCATGTGATAAGAAACAGAACTATTTATTTTAGCCCTGCAACGAACAGATTGAGTGTAAATAATTTGACTCTCCACCTGTCTGTTATGGGCAGAATCCAGTATAATATATCCATTATAATATAATTATATTTAATTATATTATATTATAATTATAATAATATATTATTTATATCTATTATAATATAATAATTCCACCTAGTAAAGGTTAATTCATGTGTAAATGTATTCAAGTGTCTTGTTTTTTAAACGTAAATAATTTTGGGAAATGAATACAGTAAATGTTAGACAACAAATGATGGTATTTTTGTTGGTTGTTGCAGTCAATGAATGCGGCTTACTCGTACTACAATTTAGCTTGCAGCTTCAAAAACAAATAAATGAATATTTCTTCATAGTTCAGGGGAAGACAAGTAACCAGAAGTTCTTTAGCCGATCCGAACAGAAATTCAAATTGCATAGAGAATAATATGACACGGTTTGATTCTACAGATTCAGCTCATCGAACCAAAAACGCAGAGTAATATTTTTTTAAATAAAGTTTAATTTATTGCTCATCCATTTGTTACGCATAATTGTTTATGATAAATTAATAAACTAAAATAAACAATAAGGAATACTGAAAAGTTGATTCATTTTTTTTTAAATTTTAACCATTTAATCTAAATTAACCATTTATAGCTCCTACCTTCGACCAATATGGAGCTAAGCCAGTCAGCTTTACTGCTGTGCAAAACCATCGGTATTAGCAAAAATTCAGCGTTTTCAATCAAAGCTTTTGCGAATGATAGTTAACCCTCTCTCCCAATATTAACCAATAAAATGCTTCACTCAGACCTAAAGGTACCCTACATAAATGACTTTTCTTAAAACGCTATTCAAAATTTAGGAAGAAACTCGTGAACCACCATAACCCATTGATCTCAAATGTGGCTATGCAGACTCTCAAACACAATCGAATAAGAGGATTAAAACGTCGATGGAGCCAGGATCTCATCAATTAACGAAGTACTGTAATTGCCTATCCATTACAGGTTCTAAATGGTGCACTTAATGCTACACTTAGACCTATCTATTCACATCAGAGTTCTGTCACTGGACTGTGTCTCCACTCACGTTTATTTATCATGTTAATTTTTTTCAAATTTTGTGTTATGACATTCACTGATTGTTTCCAACAGATTGTGAATTTCTAAATGTAGCGAGATAAAAATATATGGCTGTATTTAAAGTAATAAATTAATTTATAATGTCAAAAAATAAAAATTAATGTAACGGAAGTAATTAGTATTTGTCAAGTCGGGCGTTTGTCGGGAATAAACCGACATCGTAACCATCAGTTCTCAAGTAAATTTATTGATTATTGAAAGTAAACTTTTAAAATAATTGAACACGTGCAGAAACAGTGACTGTATCAAAGTACTTGTGCCGAGGAAACGGTTGAAATAACAGATGAATGTGATTGGTCAGAAAATTTGAATTCTGAAAGATGATTGGATATTGTAAATTTAAAAATAGTTTCAAGGCGAAGTTTAAAACGACGCTTCTTTAAGAATAAAAGCGGGAGGACAGTCTCATTTCAGCAATCCTGTAAGTAGGATGTGTGTGTGCTCAGGACAGATAAATTTAACAATGTGCTTAATAATATAATACAGTAATAAAAATGACTCTCAGTTAATTAATCAGTGAAACTAGAACGTCTTGTGTTAAAAGATACTTACAAATACAACGAATAATGAAATATTAACAACCAACAAATGATTTAACTACATATTACCAACTTTAATGGGATCTACGCAATTTCAAAGCTATAGCCAGGTATTTTCAACATAAATAAGATTCTGTACAGAATTTAACTAAAAACTGAATTCAATTTAAAGCGCTATTTACTTTTCATTTTGTAAAAACATAATTCTAAATGTATTATTTGTAACTCCTGTGTGTGTAAAAATCATTATTATTTTAGATATAATTAAACTTGTATTTCATGTATAAATGTGTTTTGTTTTACTAGTCAACATCTTTCTATACAATGAAAATAGTCGGGGTAACGGTCCTACACCTATAAAAAATCTTTTATTAAAATAATTGTACTTCAAATTTGTCATACCATTGTGGGGAATAAAATATTGTACTTCAAATTTGGCATCCCTTGTGGGGAATAAAAATATAGTACTTCAAATTTGGCATCCGCTTGTGGTGACTAGTAATTGTATAGAAAGGGTTGAGTAAATATAAATTTAAATTGTAAAAATAACTAAAATAATTAGAAATGCCGCGAATGTTAAGATCGAATAGAAATAAAATGGGTCATGTTGGAGAATTAGAAACTGGGTTAGTTGGAGGTAGTGATAACACTTTAACCGTAGATGCAAGTAATAGTAGTGAAATAAATGTAAACCAGGAAAATGAATTTTTGAATAATAGTAGTGTGGATGAAGAATTGATACCTACAGAAAACATTGATAATAATAATGATAATATAGAAAATATAAGGGGAATATTTGATTCAGATAGTGAAGTAGATGAGGTTAATAATGTATATAGAGAAAATAGGGGGTTAGGTGGTAGTAATGTTAGTATTAATAACAATATAAATAATCCAAATGTAGTAGGGGTAGAAGTAATGCAACAACTTATTTTAAATTTAACTAATGTAATCCAAGAAACACAAAAAGAAAGTAGAGATTTCAGAAATGATTTTAATAATAAAATGTTAGAACAGTCGAAGGAAATAAAAGAAACACAGTTAGAACAGAATAAAAATTTAAAGAAAGAATTAGTTAGCAGTTTAGAAAATAAAATGGACGAGCAAGCAAAAAGTTTAAGAAAAGAGATTAGGGCTATTAGGGAAGAGGTGAAACATGATACTTTAAAATTAATTGAGAAATTTAAATCAGAAATGATAAAAGATGTTGATTGTAAAATTAAAGGTAACGAAAATGAGGTTGATTTATTAAGAGGTGTTGTTGAAAGTCAGAATATTAGAATAGACGAAGGTTTTAAAACAAATGAAGTTAAAGTTAATAAAGTTAATTTGAAAGTAGATAAAGTAATTTGTGATGTAAATACAAACAAGAAAGGATTGTCCGATGTAAAAAATAGGTTGTTAGAACAGAATAAGCTTATTGGAGAGGTGAATGACAATGTTGAAAAGTTAAAATCAGATTTTAGCGAGTATGTAGAGCACGGAGTTTATGATGGTCAAAATAATAATAATAATAATAATAACTGTAATATAAAAATAAAATTTTCTAACAGAAACCCAATGGAATTCATTAGTTCACTAAAGTACGAGATTAAAAATAACGAAATAAAGAAATGGAAAACAATTAAAAGTGTAATAAATGAGAGTTTGATGTGTGATTTATGGGGTTCAACTTGGTGGATGTATGTTAGGGATACAATTGATAACTTGGAGGAATTTATTGGTAAATTTAAGGAGAAATTTTGGAGTGACAGTGTGCAGGCAGAAGTAAGGCAGAATTTGCAATTTGGGAAATTTAATCCTAATAAAAACATTAAAATGTCAATTTACTTAATGAATAAAATTAACAAAGCCAAATATTTAGAACCTAAATTGTCGGAAGGTGAATTAATCAAACTAGTGTGTAGACATTTTAATAATAGTGTCGTTAGGGCAAAAACCATTGGATGTATTTCAGATGTAGAAAATTTTGTTAAATTATTGGACGAAATGGAAGGTTCTGGGATTGGGAGAGAACAGGAGAATGAAGTAGGTGGGAATAATCGTTTTAGAGATAGTGAACAGGGAAATTTCAGTAGAAAACAAGAATTTGGTATGGGTAATTATAACAATAGAAATAATAGTAATAATTTTAGAAATGTGAACAATAATTACAGAAGTAGATTTCAAAACCAGGGTAGAGATAATTTTAATAATTATAACAGTAATCGGGATAATTTCAACAGGGGACAGGAAAATAATAGATTTAATTATAATAGGGAGAATACTAGAAATGAAAGCGATAATTTCAGAGGTAGATTTGATAATGACAGAAAATTTGATAAAAAACCAGAGAATAAAGTAAATTCTATATTAGTTGAAGCAGAGGTACATAATGAACAAGGGAATTTAAACTAAGTAAGGGTGTGCGAAAAATGGAGGCTGTAGTTGAGAATTTATCCTGTACATCTAAAAAAAGTGAAGGGTTTAATGAAAATAAAAATAATATTATTGAATTTGAGAATAAAAGTATAAACAAAAAACGTAATATTGAATTTGAAAGTGTAAATTTAAGTGAA
This sequence comes from Catonia carolina, assembly GCA_035578175.1. Taxonomy (NCBI): domain Eukaryota; kingdom Metazoa; phylum Arthropoda; class Insecta; order Hemiptera; family Achilidae; genus Catonia; species Catonia carolina. The sequence continues at coordinate 2,947,567 of JAQMRL010000020.1, read as the reverse complement.
AATGAAATAATGGTGATAGAAAGTGAGGGAGAAGATGATAAACTTGTTAATTTTATATTTAATAACAACTTGGCTGAAGAATTATTGGAGGAAGAAAAACTGGTTAGTGAAAGGGAAGAAGAAGGTAGAAAAAGTATTCAATTAGTTGAAATTAAGGTATTAGTTGAAATTAAGGTAGAAATAAAGGGTGAAATTGCTAATGTATTATGTGACACAGGAAGTCAAATCAGTGCAATAAACCAAGAATTTTTAGTAGAGTTAGAGAATAAAGTTAATGAAAAATTTTCTAAATTGCCAGTTAAAGATATTACGATAATCACAGCCGCGGGTAGAAGGAAGTCAGGTATAAATAAACAAGTTATTATTACATTTAAGATTGGGGATACTGAATTTTATCACACATTTTTCATTATTAAAAATCTTAATACTTTTATTTTGTTAGGTTGCGATTTTTTGTGTAAAAACCAGGTCAAATTAGATTTTAAAAATAACCTATTTTCAATAAAAAATATAAGCGTAAAATTTTCTGAAAATAAGAACACTATTTTAAAAAGTTGTAGTTTACAGACAGTAGATGAAGGTCGGATAAGGGATGACTTATGGAGTAAACAAATACAATGTGTCAAAAACATTTTAAGAAAAGGCATGGATAGCGGTGAGGGTGAAATTGAAATGATAAAAGTGTTTACTAACAACCAGGATATTTTTTCTGATAAACCTGGCCTTATAAAAAATTATTATTGTAAGTTGAATATTGATCAGAAGATTATAGTAAATAAAAAATCATATCCCGTTCCGTTTGTATTATCAATTTTTCACCCACGAGGTAACATTTCGGAGAGATATCTTCAACAGCTTGGAACTTTGCTTAGAATCTTTTTAACTGGTAAACGCCATGTTGAGTGGTACAAGTATGTTAAGTTTATTGAAAATCTAATTAATTATAATGTAAACATTACCATTAATCAGAGACCAGTTGAGGTAATGTTTGGTAAAAAAGTAATTGATGTCGCATGTCAGAAAATACATTTTCCTGGTATAATAAATAAAAATGTAAATTTAGATTTGGACCTAATAAATAAAAGTGTTTTACAGAAATTAGAAGAAGTGGCGATTAAAAGACAAAAATATAGCGAAAATAAAGTAGGAAAAATAAAATTTAATGTAGGTGATCAGGTTTTACTTAGAAATTTTGAATTATCCAATAAAAGTAAGAAATATAGCAGAAAGTGTACTCACAGGTTCAGAGGTCCATTTGATGTTGTAAAAGTAGTGGAAAATAAAAATATTCTATTGTTAAAAAACAATAAAAATAATTTGTTCTATGTGAATCGTTTAATTTGTAAAAAATATTATAAGTAAAATCATGTAGTATAAACTGTATTTAAAAATTAGATTAATTTAGTAAAAATAAAATAATAAATAAAACAAATAGTTTAGTAGGAAATAGTTATAATTGTATCAAGAATAGAACTGCTAAGTAATTGATATATCAAAATAGTATTGTTTAAAAAATTAAGAGTGAATTGTCAAAATGTAACAAATGAACGATTAGGTCAATAACATTTGAAAGGAAATAAAATCATATGGTGAAATTGAATTGTGTAAAAGCTAAAAATAAAGTCAAGGATTTCTTAGAAAAAAGGTTATGGTAGTAGGATAGAAATATTAATTTTGTTTTGACCGTGAGACGACGAAATAACACATTTAAAAATAAATTTATGGGTTTGACATGTCAAGTTAATTACATTATACTTTAGATGCATTGGATTGTAGGGATTTATGATAGGTTAAAAATATTTTAAATTTTCTTAGAAATTGTTTTTATTTGTACTTAAAATCTTATTCAGAAAAAAGAATCAATAAGTATCAGTAAATTGGAAGTATATATTATTAATTTGGATATCATTACCAATAATTAACAATAAAAATATAATCATTCTGTATCTTGTAGTGTGTAATAAAATATGTAATTTTGTTTGTAATTGGATATATATATATATATGTAAGTGAAGTATAGGGTGCTCATAAAGCTAAAAACCACAGGGTGTACATTAAATTGTTAACGATTTTAATTTTTCTGTATAAAAATATTCAAAATTTTTTCAAATTTAGTTTTAAATTTTAAAAAAAGTTTTTTATATTTTTATAGGGGGTAATTTGTAGCGAGATAAAAATATATGGCTGTATTTAAAGTAATAAATTAATTTATAATGTCAAAAAATAAAAATTAATGTAACGGAAGTAATTAGTATTTGTCAAGTCGGGCGTTTGTCGGGAATAAACCGACATCGTAACCATCAGTTCTCAAGTAAATTTATTGATTATTGAAAGTAAACTTTTAAAATAATTGAACACGTGCAGAAACAGTGACTGTATCAAAGTACTTGTGCCGAGGAAACGGTTGAAATAACAGATGAATGTGATTGGTCAGAAAATTTGAATTCTGAAAGATGATTGGATATTGTAAATTTAAAAATAGTTTCAAGGCGAAGTTTAAAACGACGCTTCTTTAAGAATAAAAGCGGGAGGACAGTCTCATTTCAGCAATCCTGTAAGTAGGATGTGTGTGTGCTCAGGACAGATAAATTTAACAATGTGCTTAATAATATAATACAGTAATAAAAATGACTCTCAGTTAATTAATCAGTGAAACTAGAACGTCTTGTGTTAAAAGATACTTACAAATACAACGAATAATGAAATATTAACAACCAACAAATGATTTAACTACATATTACCAACTTTAATGGGATCTACGCAATTTCAAAGCTATAGCCAGGTATTTTCAACATAAATAAGATTCTGTACAGAATTTAACTAAAAACTGAATTCAATTTAAAGCGCTATTTACTTTTCATTTTGTAAAAACATAATTCTAAATGTATTATTTGTAACTCCTGTGTGTGTAAAAATCATTATTATTTTAGATATAATTAAACTTGTATTTCATGTATAAATGTGTTTTGTTTTACTAGTCAACATCTTTCTATACAATGAAAATAGTCGGGGTAACGGTCCTACACCTATAAAAAATCTTTTATTAAAATAATTGTACTTCAAATTTGTCATACCATTGTGGGGAATAAAATATTGTACTTCATAAATAAAGAGAGAAAAAATTAACCAAACAATAACATTACAATCGGTTCAACTAAAGAACAAAAAGTAATTCTGTTAAGAAATGTTCTACAACCTGATGATCAGCCATCTGTTGATGTCTGATCATTTATATTAACAAAAGTGACTAGCAACAGACTTTAATAAGTAATGCAGTCACGGTTAATTACTAGACGGTCGAAAGAGGGATCATTAAAAATATGCGCTGTAACAAGCCCCGCCCTCTGACGTCATCTTGACACCATCGACACACGACACACGATGCGTACGGTGTCGGTCTGTCATGTTTGCTTGTCTTTAATAATAGTTTGTTGTGCGATAGACACCGAAAGGAGTCTATACATTTTCTACTGATAGTGGTCGTGTGTGTTTATTACATTTCGACGATTCGGGTTATGTATTTAAAGTCCGAGTTGCTACATCTTCCATTAAAACGTGTCCTAAGGACAAAAATTCAGTTCCCCATTTAAATTTGCCGTTCTACGTCTGGTAAACCCTACTTGAAGTGAACGTAAAAATCGAGCAGAGAAACGATACGCTTGTAAGAAAGTTTATGATATTTTAAACTCATCATCCAATTACAACACAAGCAGTTCGCAAAATGAAGGGACAGTCGTAGAGGAAGGTAGGCCTTGTTTTAATGAAGAACTGCCAAATTTGAATGTTGTGCAGTCAGAGGAAAAAGATCTCTTAAAACGTAAAAACGCTGAAATGAAAGAAGAAAACAAGTTACTAAGAGAAAAACTTCAGGCCGCAAACGAAGAATTATTAAAATTAAATTAAATTTTCCGTGTAAACATACCTGAACAGCTATGTTTACAAAAACAATGCAGTAATCCCACCGTGACTACGCACCGGCCGAGTTGTTGAGGACCAGACTACGTCATCACTCATATTATATCTCACAGCAGCTGCGCGTGACCGTTACCGTCTGGTACAGTAACCGTGATTGCAATCGACGGCGAACAATTGAATTTGAAAATTAATTTTAATTTCAATAAAAATTTATTCAAAAAGTTTGTTGTTGTTGTTTAGGTCATCAGCCAAAAGGCTGGTTTGAACCTCTAGAGGTTTTACTAAGTAAAACGAGGAGTGAGGTGGTTTACCATTGCCTTCCTCACTGAGTGGAAAAGTACGCTTATCAGCATGCCGAGCCCTCTGAAAAGCACATATTTTCCACTCTGCAAATGACACCTTCACTTCATTCACCACAGGGTCTGGCTGTATAATGAAATTCATTACTTTCAAAGGAGATAACTCTGATTAGTGTCTTTTACACCTCTACCTCTTCTGTTCTTAAATGATTCAGTCATTTAATTGGCTGACCATGTGATAAGAAACAGAACTATTTATTTTAGCCCTGCAACTAACAGATCGAGTGTAAATAATTTGACACTCCACCTGTCTGTTATGGGCAGACAGAAAAAAAGTTTATACTAAATAAAAAGTTTATACTAAATAAAACTAACTCAAAAAGTTTATACTAAATAAAACCAAAAACTTAAAAAAGAAATATTTAAATTAACAGAAAATGAGAAACCTAAGAAATCTGGTTTGAATCACTCGTACGACTTTCTCTTCCCAATCCAAATAATGAACAATATAACCTAATATTAGTAATAAAACATTAAATATAAAGAAAAACCGTAACCTAATTTTCATGAGTGAATGGTGCAAAATGAAAACCAACTTTGGTTTCGCTTAATAATAATGGAAAATCACTCTTTTACGCTAAACTAGGCTCTGCATAGAAGACATGCTAGACATGCTCAAAATAAAAGTTATAGATTATTTAACTTCCTAAAAATTTTTTAAATTTTTTTTATTGAGTGATGATGCCTACATAAGCCTTGGGCTTGTGCGTAGGTAATGATATGTGATGATTTACAAATGAAAAAATGCCAGACCTGACCGGGAATCGAACCCGGGACCCCGGCATAGTAGCCAGTTGCGCTGACCACTACACCACGGGCCGGCCCGTGTAATTGTTACATAATTACATTTGTTTTTTCACTTTTTTGCAATTTTTCTGAAAAACGGCTCCTTTGATTTTTTTTGAAAATCGCCTTTTTTACTACATTTTTTTTATGCTCTAATTACAAGATAGGGTAGTCTGCATGTCTGCTGGAATTCTTGGGGAGGCTGTTTTCTCGTAGAAAAAAAATGTTTTTTTTAAAACTATGGCTTTAATATGCATTTGAGGGTAAAAATGTATAATATAATTGTTGTTAAGGTCATCAGCCAAAAGGCTGGTTTGAACCTGCAGAGGTTTTACGAAGTAAAACGAGGAGTGAGGTGGTTTACAATTGCCTTCCTCACTGAGTGGAAAAGTACACTCATCAGCATGCCGGGCCCTCTGAAAAGCACATATTTTCCACTCTGCAAATGACACCTTCACTTCATTCACCACAGGGTCTGGCTGTATAATAAAATTCATTACTTTCAGAGGAGATAACTCTGATTAGTGTCTTTTACACCTCTACCTCTTCTGTTCTTAAATGATTCAGTCATTTAATTGGCTGACCATGCGATAAGAAACAGAACTATTTATTTTAGCCCTGCAACGAACAGATTGAGTGTAAATAATTTGACACTCTACCTGTCTGTTATGGGCAGTATAATATAATTAAAGTTGTAGAAAATTAAAAAATTTACAACTTCTATTAAAAATATTTCTTTGTACAACTTAGTTTAGCAGTAATTTGTAATTTTATGTTTATTTTCATGAAAATCTGTAAAAATAATGAATTTTTTAAGATTTCGGCCTCAGTATGCATTTTACGACAAAAGTGCTTATAGGCCTTGCGATTTTCTCAAAAACTGGTCCTACGATTTTTTTTTAAAATCGTCTGGTTTCTAAATGTTTTTTTTTACTGATGTTAAGTTATATTTGTATTGGTAAGAGAAAGTAGTGTGAGTGCTTTACACCAGATTTTTACTACCTATTTAACTATAAAGATAAATTTATTTTAAAAAATCTGGTGTGAAACACTCACACAACTTTCTCTTGCCAATGCAAATAATTAATAATAAACCTAACATTATTAATAAAATATTAGAAATAAACAAAAAACTAACCTCAAAAACATAACCTTATTTTAATCATGAGTGAATGATGCAAAATGAAAATCAACCTCAGTTTGGCTTAGAAATACGGAAAATCACTCTTTATCTCTAAACTAGGCTCTGTAGAGAAAAATGCTTTAAATAAAAGTTGTAGATCTTTTAATTTTCTATAAATTTAATTATATACACTTTTGTCGTAAAATGCATACTAAGGCCGAAATCTTAAAAAAATCAATTTTTCACACATTTTCGTGAGAAAAAAAACAGAAAATCGCAAATTACCGCTAAACTAAGCGTTATACAAAAAATTGTTTGAAATAAAAGTTGTAGAATTTTACATTCTCTACAACTTTTATTATATAAAGTTTTGCGCTAAAATGCATAGTCTATTACAGCTGTAATCTTAGATAAACAACGTTTTTACGTGAAAACAGCCTCACCCAGAATTTCAGCAAACATGACGCCTATCCTATCTTGTAGAGAATAAAAAATTGAGTAAACCAGGCGATTTAAAAAAAAATCGTAGGACCAGTTTTTGAGAAAATCGAAAAAAAGTGAAAAATTACACGAATAAACTACCACTTCCGGTTGACCGATTTTGATGAAAATGTTCGTGTCGAGTCCGGTAGTGGTACGTAACTTAAGTTTCAAGTTTCAAGTTCGTACGATGTTCCGTTCTTGAGATATTCTGTTCACACACACACACACACACACACATACACACACACACACACACACACACACACACACGCACACACAGACCAATCGCTAAAAACATGTTTTTTGGGTTCAGGGGGTCTGAAAACGTATAGATCCGGTGAAAACTCGATTTCGAAAAATCGACATGAAAACAATACTTTCCTTCCTATATATTCATATAGGCAAGAGAAAGTAAAAATTATTTCATAAAATTATTTGATTTTCAAATTTCCCGTTTCTTTGATTCACTTGTTGTAGGCCTATTGTATTAGGAGTGGTACCATCTCAACTGAACACCATAAAAATACATCACACAAAGAATCAGTTAAGCTAAGTAACGTTAAAAAAGAAAAAATAGCTCCACAAAGTTATCATAGTAAATTTTCTTTACTATCATTCCCAGTTAAAGAAATTGTACCTATTTTTGAAAAATTCTTTTAAATATTGCACTGAAAATTAAAACAAAAAATATTTTTATTTATTCCTAATTTGTGTACGTTGCAATCTGTTCAATTGAGAACAATAAGCAACCCAATGACGCAATGATATGAGGATGATGTGTATGACGTGTAAATGAGGTGTAGTCTTGTACAGACCCAGGCCGACCATTCCTGAGAGAGTATGGTTAATTAAACCCTAACCATCAAAGTACACCGGTAACCACTGTCTAGTATTCAAATCCGTATAAAAGTAACTACCCTTACTAGGTTCCTGGTTCAAATCCTAGTAAAGGTAGTTACTTTTATACGGATGAAAAAAAAAATGATGAGAAATGATTTTGATTTGAATGAACAGTTCTTTGATTATAGCATCCGGCAGATTAGAAGTCAATTCAGATTAAAATCAGATTTCAATAATATTCTCGTACATACGTATTGATATATTCGCCAAAACTTTCTCTTTTTTTTGGTTTATAATAAAATAAATTTTTAAATAACATATACCTTTAGTTTATCCAAAATTTATTAATCCGAAACGATCGGATATATCTTTATAATAATATTAAAACAAACATTTTTAATTTAAAACTGTTGAGTAGTTTGTTACTTTGTTTTAACATAATTTACTTTTTTCAGTTACTTCTGCAGAGATGTTCAGTAGAACCTCTGCAATTTATTTAAAAAAAGAAAACACCTATAATATTTTTTATCAGATGACATCTAGTCTGCCGATCGCTGTAAAATGACCATAAAACATTGTAAATCCATAATGGAATTTTTATTTCTATCTGAGATTTCTTTAGACATAAATAATTACGGATCATTAGCATGATGTAATTTGAACGAGTATTTTCATTTTTATTACGCTTCAGATTATAGTAATTAAGTGATGTTAAATATAAAGCGATTTTATTTTCAGTCTTTCATTTCAGTTTTTACACTTCAAGTGTAATAGACGATTGCAATCTATTCTTGTACAGTTTATACCGCTACTTAAGATATTTTATTAGTAAGTACTAGAATATATGCCCAAAACGGGCAGGTGGAGTGTTATTTTAATTGCACTCTATCTGTTTGGTCCAGGGCTAAAAAAAATAGTTCTGTTTCTTATCACATAGTCAGCCACTTATATGACTGAACTATTTAAGAACAGAAGAGGTAGAGGTGTAAAAGACACTAGTCAGAGTTCTCTCCTCTGAGAGTAATGAATTTCACTATGCAGCCAGACCCTGTGGTGAATGAAGTGAAGGTGTCATTTGCAGGGTGGAAAGTGAGTGCTTTTCGGAGGGCCTGGCATGCTGATAAGCATTCTCTTTTAACTCAGTGAGGAAGGCAATGGTAAACCACCTTACTCCTCGTTTTTACTTAGTAAAACCTCTAGAGGTTCAAACCAGCCTTTCGGCTGTTGACCTAAACAACACTAGAATATACCCACCGGATTGGTTTCTTAGTAACATCAGCCATCTGGTCAGCTGCTAAATTTTTGGATAACAAGGTCCGTGTTCGAATCCTAGTAAAGTTATAATCCGGTCGCAGATAATTTCACTTTGATTAATTTTTATATATTTATTTATTTATTTTTAATTGAGTGATGATGCCTTGGGCTTGTGCGTAGGTAATGGATATGTGGTGATTTACAGATGAAAAAAAAGTCAGACCTGACCAGGCATCGAACCGGGACCCCGGCATAGTAGCCAGTTGCGCTGACCACTACACCACGGGCCGGTTTTAATTTTTAATTACTTTTAAAACGTAAATTTTTAGAAGGATATTGCCGAACCGATAGAGTTTTAGGAATATAAATTGTTGTTGTTGTTTAGGTCATCAGCCAAAAGGCTGGTTTGAACCTGAAGAGGTTTTACTAAGTAAATCGAGGAGTGAGGTGGTTTACCTTGCCTTCCTCACTGAGTGGAAAAGTACACTTATCAGCATGCCGGGCCCTCTGAAAAGCACATATTTTCCACTCTGCAAATGACACTTTCACTTCATTCACTACAGGGTCTGGCTGTATAATGAAATCCATTACTTTCAGACGAGATAACTCTGATTAGTGTCTTTTACACCTCTACCTCTTCTGTTCTTAAATGATTCAGTCATTTAATTAGCTGACCATGTGATAAAAAACAGAACTATTTATTTTAGCCCTGCAACTAACAGATTGAGTGTAAATAATTTGACACTCCACCTGTCTATTATGGGCAAGAACAGATAATAACAGATACTACAAGAACAGAATATAAATTATTAACCAATTAAGTGTATTTGTGGCTCTGCGTTTTGCTCTATTTCACGTTCAGAATGCAATGCAGCTCTACGGCCGCACTGCAGGAGAAAAGATGGAAATGCCGCCCGAATGCTTCACCTACCTTAAACCAACACGTGTAATATTGCCACCTAGGACTTTTTGAAGCCGGGTGACTCGCCAGGTGTGCATCTTAGTTAACCAACTTGTCGGTTCAGTAGGTGTCGAGGCAAGTGTACTGTACTCTGATTAATGAGTGAGTTAGATCTCTTTAACCCTTTATAGGTCTTTGGTCTGCCCATAACAGACAGGTTGAGTGTCAAATTATTTACACTCAATCTGTTCGTTGCAGGGCTAAAATAAATAGTTCTGTTTCTTATCACATGGTCAGCCAATTAAATGACTGAATCGTTTAAGAACAGAAGAGGTAGAGGTGTAAAAGACACTAGTCAGAGTTATCTTCTCTGAAAGTAATGAATTTCACTATACAGCCAGACCCTGTGGTGAATGAAGTGAAGTTGTCATTTACATAGTGGAAAATATGTGCTTTTCAGAGGGCCCGGCATGCTGATGAGCGTACTTTTCCACTCAGTGAGGAAGGCAATTGTAAACCACCTCACTCCTCGTTTTACTTAGTAAAACCTCTAGAGGTTCAAACCAGCCTCTCGGCTGTTGACCTAAACAACAACAGGTCTTTGGTAAGCATACTACCAAAGGCAAAAAGGTCGATTTTTTTAATAAGCTATCCAGTTGAACCCTATCGGCATTTTATGGTTTTATAGATGTTTTCTGGTAAGTGGGTTATCCACATATTGAAATTAGCGCGCAGCGACCATTTGCTTCGTGAGTTACACGAATGCGATAATGATTCATACCAGCGTATTCATACCGTGTTGTTTTGTCGTTACTTTTGTAAGGTGCTTAGAAAATTCAACTTTTGTACGAGAAAGCAAGCATTCATGCTAATATAAAGTTGAGATAAATTATTCTACACATTTTTCTGTTACATAAGACTACAAGTTGTTTTAATAAGCATTCTTACTACTAAACAGTATGTGATTCCCATTTATATAAACGTTCCTTGGTAAGTTTACTTACCAGGGCTTAACATAAAAAAAAAGAAATATCTTACTGTTTTGGCACTAGAAATACATTATTCAAGTCCCTATAAAACAAAATTTAACATTTCACAACATGTATATTTTTCCCCGTAGTACTCTTCTTTAAAGGGTTAAGAACATCGAACGTTTCTTTTGTCATTCTTAAATATTCCACAGATTTATTATCGTACAAACGAGCGTCTTTGTGCAAGTAATAAAATTCGCCGAAAACTTCCCTACTGGTTATTAATATCATGTACCCACTGATTTGTATAGGATAATTGTCACCTATTTAAATCAAAACTTTCTACAAGCTCTAAATCTAGATATACATCGTTGCTCCTGTCTGAACTCGACTGAACTAGTTGCAATGTGCCACCTCCCTCTTGCAGTCCGGCCACAATGAAACTAATTGGCTCTTCATCAACAATTGCCTCGACGTAAAACACTTCCTCTTGCAGAGCACTTCCTCTTGCAGTTCAAAACACTCCTCTTGCAGAGCACTTCCTCTTGCAGTGCAAAACACTCCTCTTGCAGAGGACTTCCTCTTGCAGTGCAAAACACTCCTCTTGCAGAATACTTACTCTTGCAGTGCAAAACACTCCTATTGCAGAGCACTTCCTCTTGCAGTACAAAACACTCCTATGCAGAGCACTTCTTGCAGTGCAACAAAACACTTCTCTTGCAGAGCAAAGCTCTTCCTCTTGCAGTGCAAAACACTCCTCTTGCAGAGCACTTCCTCTTGCAGTGCAAAACACTCCTCTTGCAGAATACTTACTCTTGCAGTGCAAAACACTCCTATTGCAGAGCACTTCCTCTTGCAGTACAAAACACTCCTATGCAGAGCACTTCTTGCAGTGCAACAAAACACTTCTCTTGCAGAGCAAAGCTCTTCCTCTTGCAGTGCAAAACACTCCTCTTGCAGAGCACTTCCTCTTGCAATGCAAAACACTCCCATTGGAGAGCACTTCCTCTTGCAGAGCAAAACACTCCTCTTGCAGAGCAAAGCACTTTCTCTCGTAGAGAACGTCTTCTTGCAGTGCGGCCGTAGCCTCAGGCTACGGCACTGCAAGATAGTGTGATATTAATGTTATAAAAGTGTAGTTCCACGATGATAATGAAAATGGTCTAGAAAATGTACACTAGTCTAATAGACTCAATGCTAAAACGTCCTCAAAAGGTCATTTCTGCTAAAAAAATATACTTCGTACCATTACAAGCATTTATGAATGTATATAAACGCATATAATGAATTAAAATACAGTTTTTCTGAAAACGGGCGGTTTTTTCTTTGTCCCATTTAATTTGCACAGCAGAGTAGCTTAATTATAATTTCAAAACAAAAATTTTATTTATATTTTAAAGGGTATGGAATTTGAAGGTCGTATAAATAAATCCATGAATTTCATCGGATGTGAGATGGAACTTGGAAAATCATCATATCGAGTCGTAATGTTTTCAATAACAACAGTACTTTTCTTAATGAACGGACTTCTTTTATTAATAAATAAAAGTGAAATTGATGATAAAATAGACGGGTTGAAATCAGTTGTGTTTTATTGCATTTTTACTGTTTTTTCATCGTATATATGGTATCAAAAAGATGTCATTGTTGCCATTTCTATATTAAAAAATGGAAATAATAAATTTCCCTTTCCGTTTGAAAAATTCCCTAAATCATCTTACATGATACGAACAACACGCAATGAAATTAAAAAACGTAATGATATTTTATATACTTTGGTTAATTTATGTACTATTTGTAATTGTTCGATGTCATTTATCACAACAATTGTTCTCATTATGAAAACAAACGATTTCAATGAAATTAATATTGAAAAATTAGTATTACTTTACCCGTTTTATTTTCCTGAATATTTTCGTAATTTATACATTTATTATTTGATATATTTTTCGCAATTAATTTGGAGTATATTCGCAACCGATTATACAATATTGTGCAGTTCGTTTCCATCTAACGCCATTAAGGTTGTCGCAGTCAATATTAAATTACTCCAATTTGCTTTGAATGAAATGGATCAGATTATTAAATATAATTATGAAAAAGTTTTCAAAGATTCTGGTTGTAGTGTAGTTAGTGAAATAAATTTATATAGAGGAGATCACTCAAAATTTGAAATAATGGCGATGAAAATGTATTTAAAGGATGTAATTGATTTTCATAAATTTATTTACAGGTAAGTTAAAATATATTTCTTTTTTGTTTAAGTTTTATAAAATTGTCGTTAGTTTTATTATTAAAACTCTATACAAATTTTAGGAAGAAACTCTTGAACCACCACAACCCATCGATCTGAAATCTGGGTACGCAGACTCTCCCAAACAATCCAATAAAACGTCTGAAACGTCGATGGAGCCGGGACCTCATCTATTAACGTAGTACTGTAATTGACTATCCATTACAGTGTTCTAAATAGAGAAAAAAAAGTTTTATTAATGCTGTAAGGGATATTTCGTAAAGGCCATTTACTCAAAAATATTTAAATAAGTTAGAAAACTGTTTTGCTACGGTTTTAGTTCCTATAAACCTTATTGAGTATTGGGTTTTGTTTTTGAGTAATGAACAAACCGGTTGAAAAACGACTCACAGGAAAGTATACTGACAAAAAATCTGTTAAATGTAATAAATTCGATTTTCGTTTTCAGACAAATACGAGAAGTGGTCGATGCTTCCAAAATGATAGTGTTTGGCAATAATTTGGATATAACTATATATATCTGTGCAACTTTGTATTACATTTCCAAGGTAGGCTTTAAAACTTTTCATTTTTAATCTTTATACTCAACATCTGTCTAATTCAGGGACAGGAATACTGTAAAGGCGTACAATGGTAAAATTTTAATAGCACTTAAATTTAAAAGAATAAAAATTTAATTTCACGATTGGTTCACTACAGTGTCTCATTTTAATGCTTATTAAGGGATTAACACAACAAAATCATTATCATTATTTGAAATACGTTTTTGGTACTTTTACTTTAACGGGCGGCCATTGTGATTACTAGTCTAAGAATGATCATATGATATACCTTGGACAATTGGAACTGGCACAATCCGCTTTGGTGCTTATCTACTCCACTCTTCACCCCTCGCCATTCAACGACTGTAGTCACAAAAGTATACAATAGCTGCTCTAATGTGCGACTCACGCACGGTTACTACGCTTTGTTTTCATTCTTGTTATTAATAATAATCTGTCCGACATAATGATGTGACTAATTTGTTTTCATAAATATGATTTTCTGTTCATTATAATATAATCAGACCAATTGTTTAATTAGTTGCGTACGTCTGTAGAGTACAGTTTAGTGAGTGTTTGCAGTTTCTTCTTCTTCTTTAAGTACCATGCCCGACTATCGGACGTTGGCAATCATATTGGCTACCATCACTTTATTCACTGCAACTCGGAATAGCTCAGTGGATGTTTTGTGGTACCACTCACGGAGGTTTCGTAGCCAAGACGTCCTTCTTCATCCCGGTCCTCTCCCTCCGGCAATTTTACCCTGTATCACTAGATGCAGAAGGTTATATTTTCCTGGGTGTCTCATCACGTGGCCAAAATATTCGAGCTTACGTGTTTTTATTGTTTTGATTATTTCTGTGCTCATCTTCATTCTCTGTAGGACCTCTTCATTTCTTACTCGGTCCACCCAACTTATTCGGAGAATTCTTCTGTAGACCCACATTTCAAAAGCCTCCAGCCTCCTCATTAAAGTAGTCGTCAGCGTCCAGCTCTCCGCACCATATAACAAAGCGGAGAATATGTAACAGCGTGTTAATCTGATTTTTAGTTTTAAGGTGATTCCTCTGTCACATAGAATTCTCTTCAATTTAAAGAAGGCGGTCCTGGCTTTTTCAATACGGATCTTTATTTCCTTACTTATGTCCCATTTGTCGTTGACACTGGCGCCCAGATAAGTGATGTTTTCAACTCTTTTTAGCCTTATATCGTATGCATTGATTTGTACAGGTTGTATTGTTGCCTTGCTAAATACCATAAGTTTGGTTTTTGAAGCGTTGAGCTTTACACCATATTTGTCACAAGCTGGGGTTACCCTGTTTACGAGTGTTTGTAATTCCTCTTGGCTTGCCGCAATTAAGACCGTGTCATCCGCGTTTGCAGTTTAGTTCTTCTAATTTATAATTTAAATTTTTACTGGGACAAATTAAATACGTACATATTTTAAAATGATATAATAATGTGTAAGTTTGTCCGTGTAATAAGCTTGTAGGCATTTGCGAACATTAAAATTTGTAGACCTTGTTGAAAAATAGGTTATGGATATACTTTACGCGGAACTGTGTGTAAGCGCGTAGAGCAAGAGTTGTGTTAGTTCAAATTGTCCACAGTATATCATTGTTATACATTTATAATAATCATGTTTATTAGCGGTAATGAATCGTAACGTAATTCATTGAAGATAATGTTTCATTGGATTGTACAGGTGATTCATTTAAAAGTAGCCCGCTGCATTTATCAGCGGCCTTCGGCACTCAATTGGATTCAAATAGTAAATGAATAAATAGAATTACTTAATACATAATTTTACATATTTATTTAAAATTTATATACAAATTTCAACTTCACCTTTACAGTAGATGCTGAAAGTGGCGTCCATGAACGCTTACACATTTTTGCACTCGTTCAATGTTATTAATGCACACACAACGCAATACGAAAACGTCTATAGCTTGAATGGCTGCCACGATGTAATTCTTTAGCTCATGTATACTGCGGGGGTTTGTTTGGTAAACAGTTCCTTTTAAATAACCCCATAGAAAAAATCGCACATACTCAAAATCGGGTGAACGAGGAGGCCACAAATCTTTACTAATAACTCGCATGGGAAAACGCTGATTGATATGAGATAGGGACTGGCGAGACGTGTGACATGTTGCACAATCTTCCTGGGAAAAATTGTACTCTATAATTATATAATAATTAAATAATAATATAAATTGTACTATAAAGGCCAGTCGATCACATCGTCATCAGTGCTACCAATACAGCATATGAAAATTACTCGAGCGGCTATAAATTAAATTACTCGAGCGGCAGGCTACTTTTAAATGAATCACTCAGTAGTTTGAAATACTGTACTTGTGTTTGTTAGTGTGTTTATTATGTAATTATGAGATTAACCGACGACCGAGCAAGCTGTCTATGCCTTACTGCAGGAGTATGGAATTTTGACGCAAGTTCGATTGCGTTGGGCCGGCCACGAAATGAAATTGTATTCCGATGAACGAATTCAGTGGTCAATGTAATAATACCAAATTTCTTTATATTAATTTTTTTAATTACAAATTTGTGTATAGGTATTAGACGAACTGATGTCCCATAGCTGAGCGAGTGAGAGGGAGATATGTGGCATAACTACGCATGCGCTCAAAGGTCATTACTTGTATTACCCAAATCTGAAAACATACTACAGTCGTTATCTTGCTTGTTAATTTACTGCGTGCATAAACGCTTGCTCACAACAATGAGTAAGATTAAAGATAATGTTATTGGAACGGCGCGCATGGCTTGTGCGAGTGAGAGCGTTATGCATTCTCTCACTCCCACGGCTAGGGGACTTTAGTTCATCTGAATACTATACATAACAATCTGTTGCATTAAGAGGAGACTGTACTTTGTATTACGCCAATGTTAAATTTGCTATTTTTAGGTACATTTTTTATCTTCTTCTTGATGTGCCTATCCGTTACGAATGTTGGCGATCATCATGGCAATCTTCATCTTGTCTGCAGCAACTCGGAAAAGCCGTACCGAAGTTGTATTGTACCAGACTCTGAGGTTCTTCAACCAGGATGTTCTTCTTCTACCTGGTCCCCGCTTTCCAAAAATTTTTCCTTGTAGAATGGCTTGCAGGAGGGCATATCTGGTTGCATTTCTCATAATGTGCCCGAAGTACTGTAGCTTTCGAGACTTGATAGTGGTCAGTACCTCCCAATTCTTCCCCATTCTTCTGAGAACCTCTTCATTTGTTACTCGATCAGTCCAAGGGATCTTTAGTATTCTCCGATACAGCCACATCTCAAACGCTTCCAATTTCTTGCACATATCCTCGTTCAGGGTCCACGATTCAGCACCATAAAACAGAACAGAGAATACATAGCATCGCACCATTCTCACTTTCATACCAAGAGAGGGGTAGTGGCTTTTGAAGAAGGCCCTCATCCGGTTAAAGGTGGATCTAGCCTTTCCAATGCGCGCTCTTATCTCCTGGTTGTTGGTCCATTCCTCATTTATAATTTTTACATTTTTTATAGGATTAGTAAATGATAGATAAATGAAACTTTACACACTTTTAGTTGTCGGGTTTCTCTAACTACTTACAGTTTTTCAATTTAATCTGTGAGCCCATAAAATTAAAAACAAATTAATGAATAACATAAAATATTTACAAATTTCTTTATACGTTTTTTGCATGTTAGTAAATTGTTGGAGCATTTGAGTAAGTCATTAAAATGTTGGTATTTGTTGATATATACAAGATGAATAACTGGTAAAAAATTCAACCAGCTAGATTTAATGGTTCCGAGAAAAATGTACCTAAATTTAAAAATCTAAATTTACGGGAACAGCCAAAAAAAATTACAAAAAAAATCACAGAAAAACAATTATAAAAAAAATAAAAAAAATAAAAAATTTTTAAGAAACGCTATTATTTAACAATGATTCAAATAAAAAATGAACTAAAAAGAAAAAATAAAAAAAATTACAAAAAAAATTACAGACATTACTGTTACAAATAAAAGCGTGGCGCATTTTTATTGTAAAATATTCGTTGTATAAAAATGCGCCACGCTTTTATTTGTAACAGTAATGTCTGTAATTTTTTTTATTTTTTATTTTTAGTTCATTTTTTATTTGAATCATTGTTAAATAATAGCGTTTCTTAAAAATTTTTATTTATTTTATTTTTTTTATAATTGTTTTTCTGTGATTTTTTTTGTAATTTTTTTTTGTAAATTTTTTTATTTTTTTCTTTTTAGTTACTTTTTTTAAGTAATTGTTAAATTTAAGCGTTTTTTAAATTTTTTAAATTTTTTTTGAAATTTTTTTGTAATTTTTTTTTACAAACACCTATTGTCATCGAAGATAAACAAGTGTGCAAAGTTTGATTCATATTGATACGGTAGAAGTATTAAAATTTTAAGTTGCCAGATTTGATGGATCCAAGAGTAAGTTATTTTGTAATAATAAAAGCGTTTAAAAAAAATTTTTTTGTAAATTTTTTTTAATGACAGCGTATTGTCATCGAAGATAAACAAGTGTGCAAAGTTTCATTCATATTGATACAGTAGAAGTATTAAAATTTTAAGTTGCAAGATTTGATGGATCCAAGAGTAAGTTAAAAAAAAAAAAAATTTTTTTGTAAATTTTTTTTATGACAGCGTATTGTCATCGAAGATAAACAAGTGTGCAAAGTTTGATTCATATTGATACGGTAGAAGTATTAAAATTTTAAGTTGCAAGATTTTATGGATCCATGAGTAAGTTAAATAAAAGCGTTTAAAAAGGAACAAATCAAAAAGCAAATGTTCACAAACAAGTAAATTTCCCATCAACACTTGGTTAGAAAGTGCACAAACAGCTGAGAATATCAAAAACAGTAACGCAGATATTTAAAAAAAACTCCCTTTGCTCTAAAATGATTGGTATAAAATTACAAAAAATATTGGTTCTTGGTGAAATGATCATTTTTCTGGATATGCCAGCTAAAAACTTAATATTTGCATTAAAATAATTTTTTGACGTAATAATATAATGTTTTTCTTGTAGATATAAATCTGAACAATTGAAAAGCATAAAAAACCATCACACAATTTCACCTTAAAGAAAAATAAACAAACCCATGACCCAATGAAATCAGGATGATAAATATACGAGGGCAATCCAGAAAGTAACAGACGTTTTGGCCTGGCACGGCAGTGGGCGGAGCTAGCGCCGCCATCTTAGCGTCAGAGTGTTTCTACATTCAGTATGCAACCAGGCGTGGTAGCTGAAGCATCGTGTGTATTGTACTTTTTATACAGTGGCGTTTTAAAATGAGCGCTGCGATTGAAAATCCCACCAGTTGTGCAAGCCTCGGTGTGATACGGTTTTTGTTGGCGAAAAATTACAAACCGATTGAAATTTAAAAAATTTTATGGGCTATAAAAAATAGTTCTGGTTCTTATCACACGGTCACCCAATTATATGACTGAATCATTTAAAAAGAGAACAGGTACACATTTTAGAGCCACTAGTCACAGTTATTTTCTCCGAGAGTAATGAATTTCATCATGCAACCTGTGGTGAATGAAGTAGGCCTAAAGGTATAATTTTAAGAGTGGAAAGTAGATGCTTTTCAGATGGCCTGGCATGCTGATAAGCTTTTTTTTTTTTTTTTTTTTTTGTTTAACGTCCGACTGTTCTGCAATTACTGCTAATGCAGACGGTGAAGGATGAAATGATTTTTTTGTAACGTATGAAAAGATGCCATGCCCCAAGATTCGAACCCAAGACCGCATGATGAGAGGCGAGCACGTTACCAACTGCGCCAATGCGGCCGGCATGCTGATAAGCGTACTTTTCCACACGGTGAGGAAGGCAATTGTAAAGCAACTCACTCTTCGTTTTACTTAGTAAAGCATCTAGAGCAGCGATTCCCAACCGGTGTGACGCGAGCCCTCCGTAGGTGTGTCGCGAAATTTCACACCGTCTTCTTTACGATTACTGTAATCATTACAGTTTTTTGTTTATCTCAGCACTTTAAATAGCACAGTTAGCTCCTGAGTTTGTTTTCTAACTGCGGAATACTCATCTATACTTTTCTAAAGTCGTAAAAGTTCCTTAATCACCCAGTAGTAAATAAAAACCAGTGTTTTTTTATAAATCAGTTAATAAACAAGAAAACTATTTTTAATTTTCTAAATTTTTTTCCGTTTAATGTCAAGAGCTCCGTACTATGTAAGTAATGATACTTTACACTCCGATTTAGGCATTCCTACAGTTGAAGAAGTAGCACATACCTATTATATAAAATTCGTTTCAAAATTACAACTAAATGTAAATCCTGTAATTCAAGAACTTCATCGCTTTAATTTGAAATGATTCTTTACACTCGCGTACGATTTCGTAAAAAAATATTGCTCAAGAATGAAAACCCGTTTTTTTTATCCGAGGAGGCGAGAAAAACTCATGTTCACTCCCTGACGATGGGGGAAGTAGTGTTGGACTCAATTGAGGCGTCCTCGTCCAGCCCCAAGAAGGCCGTAACTCCCTACCAACCAAAAACCCGCCGCCTGGCCACTTGAACCCTCCACCTCCCTGGGAACTGTTTATATAATACTATAAGGAAAATGTGAGTGGGGCGTGGAAGGGAACCTGACCAACAGTCACTTTCTCACTTTCATTCATCTATTTCACTTCATCACCAGCTCAGCAAATTATTTATTTATTTTATTTAGTAAAATATAGCTACATTAAAATTACAATTCATGACTATACTAAGCTATGTACAATATTTTAAACTAAATATACTTATACGCAAAAACTCTTCTTCACAAAGAGTTCTGTCCGCGCATAGGAGTATACAGAACAAAAACATTAATTCACTTAAATACTTATAACTACTATAAAATTACTAAGTTAAATTACTACTGGTAGCTATATTATAATAGCGATATTAAAATTTTTATTTTATAACTATAACTACTTTACAATAATATATTTTAACTAACACAACGTAAATATTTTAACTTTATACGAAATTCATTCAATATTGAGCATAAAGAGACAGTTAAACTGTCGCAAAGAGAAAATTAAAAACTAATAAAACAGTTATTTTTTAAGACCTGGAAAAGTTTCTCAAGTTCTTGCTCACAGATCGATATTAACTTATATGATATTTTAGTTTATGTTTAAATTAGTGTGCCTACCTTACCTACTGAGATCGGGACAGGATTCATTCACTGTGGGAGAGGGTATATATAGTAACAGTTAGGTTATGTACCTACGAAAATTAATACTTGCAATCAAGTGTGCCGCGAATAAAAATATGGCGTTTAGTTAGTGCGCTGCGAGGTTAAAAAGGTTGGGAAACGCTGATCTAGAGGTTTAAACCAGCCTTTCACCTGATCACCTAAACAACACGCTTTCGTACCATTTGTTTGCACCAGTACAGATATCAGATGAATTAATGTCCCATAGCCGAGCGAGTGAGAGGGAGATATATGGCATAAGTACGCATGCGCCTAAAGTCTTTACCGTTATAATCCAAATCTGAAAACATACTACAGTCGTTATCTTGCTTGTTAGTTTACTGCATGCATAAACGCTTGCTCACAACAATGAGTAAAATTAAAGACAATGTTATTGGATGGGTTGTGCGAGTGAGAGCGTTATGAATTCTCTCACTCCCACGGCTAGGGGACATTAGTTCATCTGAATACTATACCTACCAGAGTTAAGTGAAATTCATTCAACAAGCACAAAGTTATTTTTGAGAAGGAAATATTATCATATATGTATGGATTGATCCAGTGGTAATGTGTTGCAGGGTGATAACGTACTGCGCATGTGCACAGAAAGCATTCTTTGTTTCCTGGCTGCTCTTGTTATCTTCATCTACGACTTCGAAGGTCAGCAGATTATCACCCAAGTAAGTATAGATACTGAAGTCACGAGATTGCCTTTTGTGTATGTATGGGCAGTGAGGAAGGGAAGTAAAATATTTGCAGTGTTGCCAACCTCAACAATGAGACACTACTCGTACATTTCACTACCGTGCAGTTTCTAGATACATTTTGTAAGCTGTGGTTTATTCCGAGAAAATGTTTTCTTCATAAACCTTATAGGAAATAAATATGGCCTGTAATATTGCCTACAGCTTAATTAAATGACTGGAAATGTTTGATTTACTGTAAATGTTTTATTTACAAATGAATCGCCTTCTTTATTATTGCTGTCATTGGCGTTTTCATTATCAGTCTTTCTAGTATCTACCAAACCGTTTTCTTTTTATACCAGGTGTCAACAAAACTGTTAAAGAATAGCTTCTTCGCGTTATTAATTTCCTTCTTTATTTTTTGAATTGCAGAAAGAGAAACATCACAGTGTTTAGCCGCTCGCTCATGGCTTTTGTTAAGAGGCACGGATAGGTATTTTTGTTTAGCTTCAACTTCACAACATTTTGTTGCATTGCGTTCAGCACTGTGAATAGTTCGAGCACATTTTCAAGAAACCGACATTTGTGTTTATGGTAACAAACAGTTATATTGGTACAGTTAATCTAGTAAAGGTTTCGCGATATACCATATTTATATGCTCTGGGTATAGTATAAGTTGTTATGTTTGTCGTACTGATATTAAAGCAGTCGCGCATGCGCACTGATGCTTTCCCCCTTTACCCCTTGTTGCAAACAAAGGCAAACTCGTGACTCAAGTGACTATAACCGATCAAATATTCCTCAACATATTTTACTTTATTATTTGTAACAAGTATTCTTACTTTGTCTTGCCCTGTATGAATGGATAGAAAGGAAAAGTTGTTTCCATGTTGATTTATACTAAAATCTTGTAGGAACAAATAGGTGATGTACCGTCACCTCCTTCACCTGAACATCCGCCGTTAGTGTAGTCTTGGACATAGTGACAGAGTATTGTAAATTAAACCCCAACCACAGACCACTATTCAAATACATATGTATATAAGTACAGTATTCAGATGAACTAATGTCCCCTAGCTGTGGGAGTGAGAGAATTCATAACGCTCTCACTCGCACAAGCCATACGCGCCGTTCCAATTTTTTTTTTACGGATTAATTTTACAGCAAACGCCGTTTCTCCGTTCCCAACTTCCATTTTCCTCTATCGAAGCAAACGTCCTCCTCCAGGTTTCTAGCATCCATTGCCTCCCCTATATCGTCCTTCCAACCCCTTCGTGGTCGCCCTCTCTTCCTCCTTTCTGGTGGGATCCATTCTAATATTTTTCGGGGCCATCTATCTGCTCTCATCCTCTTCACATGGCCGAACCATATCAACTGTCTTCTTTCCGTCTCTTCATTAATTGTTCTTGATAAATCCATGTTGTTTCTTATTGTTTCATTCCGTACTCTATCCAATTTAGAGATACCACAGGTTCTTCTGAGGAAGTCCATTTCAGCCGCTGCAAGTTTCCTTCTGTTGGCCTTACTAACATCCCATACTTCCGATCCATATAGTGTGACACTTTCAACTATAGCCGTTCCAATAACATTGTCTTTAATTTTACTTATTGTTTTGAACAAGCGGTTATGCATGCAGTAAACTAACAAGCAATATAACGACTGTAGTATGTTTTCAGATTTGGATTACAACGGTAAAGACCTTTGGGCGCATGCATAGTTATGGCACATATCTCCCTCTCACTCGCTCGGCTGTGGGACATTAGTTCGTCTGATACCTATAACTACCTTTCACAGGATTTCAACCAGGAACCTTTGTCTCCAGAAGTCACCTGTTACAACGATGTACCACAACCTGTAACCCGGTGGGTTTACAATTCACTTCTGTAATTAATTTACGCATTTTATTTTTATTTACAGGATGAAAACTTGAGCAAAGCATTTTATGAAAGTTCTTGGATTGATAAACCCCAGTGGTTTAAAAAAAATCTGTTACTGATGATGATACGTAATTCTAAACCCAGTCAATTAAACCCTTTTGGGTTACGGGTCTTAAATTTAAGAAATTTTGCTACGGTAAGTAAAATCATGATGACACATTCATTTCTTATCCCTTGGTATGGTTATTTAAATTTATTTAATATTTAATGCTATTTTTATTTTAAATCCGCAATATGCGTACTTTGAAATCGGTTCAATTCTGAACAATAAGGAATCCGATGACTTAAGGAAATGAAGACATCATGCATGTTGTGTAAATGAAGTCTTATACAGACTTAAGCCGACCAATCCGGAGAGAGTATAATTAATTGAATCACAACCATTATAGTACCTAATATCTACTGTATGTTATTAAAATTCTTATAAAAGTAATTACTTTTACTAGGATTTGAAACCACGGAAATCGTCTCCTAAAATTACCTGATAAACAGTTGACATGTATTAATGGCCTTACCGACCGCTAGGTCAACCTGGTGTGTTTGTTTCTTAATTTATAAAATAAATTCCATTGGTAAAGTCGTTACCCACCGGGTTGGTCTAGAGGTAAAGTCGTCGCCAAAATCAGCTGTTTAACAGCTGATTTACGGAGACGAAGGTTCCTGGTTCAAATCCTAGTAAAGGTAGTTACTTTTATACGGATTTGAATGCTAGACAGTGGTTACCGGTGTACTTTGATGGTTGGGGTTCAATTAATCATACTCTCTCAGGAATGGTCGACCTGGGCCTGTAGAAGACTACACCTCATTTATACGTCATACATATTATCCTCATCTCATTGGGTCATGGGGTTGCTTATTGTTCTGAATTGAACAGATTGCAACGTTCACATTTATTAGGAATTAAAAAAAAAAGTCGTGGCTACTAGTTAGCTGTGATTTTCGGAGGCGACGGTCACTCTGTCCTTATTTTCAACCACCATTCATTTACAAAATTTTTATGAAAATTAATTCGCCCTGTAAAGGGTTAAATTCTATACTGACATTATAATTCACAAATAAAGTAAGAGTGAAATCTTTTTTTTGGTTTCCTGAAAAATTTGCATGTTTTTTATTGCACTGTTTTCTTCGGAACATACGATATACAGTTCAGCCGTTCTTAGTTTCCTTCTACTGCCAACAAACAAAAGCTACCTACTACAGGGTGCACCATAGAGTCTACGACTTTACGGATGTCGTATTCCTATTAAGTTAACTATTTTTTAAATTATAAGTTTTTAAAGTACTTCGAACATCAGTCATGTTATGATATAGGCCTAACAATTTCATTTATAAAAATACTTTTAAGAGTATTTTTTGTATTTTTTTATTCCTAATTTGTGTACGTTGCAATCTGTTCAATTCAGAACAATAAGCAACCCCATAACCCAATGAGATGATGATGATGTGTATGACGTGTAAATGAGGTGTAGTCTTGTACAGACCCAGGCTGACCATTTCTGAGAGAGTATGGTTAATTGAACCCCAACCATCAAAGTACACTGGTAACCACTGTCTAGTATTCAAATCCGTATAAAAGTAACTAACTTTACTAGGATTTGAACCAGGAACCTTCGTCTCCAAAAATCAGCTGTTAAACAGCTGATTTTGGTGACGACTTTACCTCTAGACCAACCCGGTGGGATATTTTTTGTATTTAAATACTTTTGAAAGTATTTTGTTGTTACTTTTTAATCAGCGTGTACTCATTTTGATTTAATGCGCATGCTCAGTGACGTCATTATTTGTTTACATTAGGAGCAAACTAAGAAAGGCTGGACTTTACAAGATTTTTATGAAAATTAATTCGCCCTGTAAAGGGTTAAATTCTATATTGATATTATAATTCACAAATAAAGTAAGAGTGAAATCTTTTTTTTGGTTTCCTGAAAAATTTACATGTTTTGAATTGCACTGTTTTCTTCGGAACATACGATATAGTGTAAGGTTTTTGTATGAGTAAATAATTTTGGGAAAAAAATACAGTTAATGTTGGACAATTGATGGTATTTTTGTTGGTTGTTGCAGTCAATGAATGCGGCTTACTCGTACTACAATTTGGCTTGCAGTTTCAAAAAATCATGAAGCTTTTTTTATGAGACAGAAGCGGACAAGTAACCAGGAGTGCTTCAGCCCATCCGAACGGCAATTCAAATCGCATACCAGACTAATATGCCACGGTTTGGTTCTTCAGATTCAGGCCTTCAAACAAAAATTAAAGGAGGAAAATATTTTAAAACGTCGATTAATTTATTTCACATATATTTATTACGCATTATTTTTCACACTGAATAAAATAAACTAAAGTTTATAAATTTTTTTCTTTATTCAAGAAATTACAATCTGTTAGAAATAATTAGGTAATGTGATAAAAGAAAAATTAACATGTTTAATAAACGTGAGTGGAGACTCCGACGTGAATAGATAAGTGTAGCATTTAGAACACTGTATGTTGTTGTTTAAGTCATCAGCCTGTAGGCTGGTTTGAACCTGTAGAGGTTTTACTAAGTAAAACGAGGAGTGAGGTGGTTACAATTGCCTTCCTCACTGATTGGAAAAGTACATTTAATAGCATACCGGGCTCTCTGTAAAGCACACATTTTCCACTCTGCAAATGACACCTTCACTTCATTCACCATAGGGTCTGGCTGTATAATGAAATTCATTACTTTCAGAGGAGATAACTCTGATTAGTGTCTTTTACACCTCTCTACCTCTTCTGTTCTTAAATGGTTCAGTCATTTAATTGGCTGAGCATGTGATAAGCCTGCCCATAACAGACAGGTGGAGTGTCAAATTATTTACACTCAATCTGTTCGTTGCAGGGCTAAAATAAATAGTTCTGTTTCTTATCACATGGTCAGCCAATTAAATGACTGAATCATTTAAGAACAGAAGAGGTAGAGGTGTAAAAGACACTAATCAGAGTTATCTCCTCTGAAAGTAATGAATTTCACTATACAGCCAGACCCTGTGGTGAATGAAGTGAAGGTGTCATTTGCAGAGTGGAAAATTTGTGCTTTTCAGAGGGCCCGGCATGCTGATAAGCATACTTTTCCATTCAGTGAGGAAGGCACTGGTAAACCACCTCACTCCTCGATTTACTTAGTAAAACCTCTACAGGTTCAAACCAGCCTACAGGCTGATGACCTAAACAACAACAACAACATGTGATAAGAAACAGAACTATTTATTTTAGCCCTGCAACGAACAGATTGAGTGTAAATAATTTAACCTCCACCTGTCTGTTATGGGCAGAGATCACTGTAATGGATAGTCAATTAGGGCTACAGAGTACTACGTTAATTGATGAGATCCGGCTCCATAGAAATTTCTAATAAAATTCAAAATTTCTAATTTCCCAAATCCAAATTTGGGAGAGTCTGCGTGGCCAGATTTCAGATCAATGGGTTATGGTACTTCACGAGTTTCTTCCTAAATTTTGAATAGAGTTTAAAGAAAACGTCATTTATGTAGGGTACGTTCAGGACTGAGTGCAGCGTTTTATTGGTTACATAATAGGGGGCGTTAACTACCCTTCCTAAAAGCGTTGATTGAAAACGCTGAATTTTTTCTAATACCGATGGTTTTGCACAGCAGTAAAGTTGACTGGGATAGCTTTATATTGGTCGAGGTAGGAGCTATTTACAGCTTTAATATAAAGTGGCAATCTTTAAACAACAAATTTTTTACAAGAAAACAGCCATTCCAAGAATTTTAACGGACATGGCGCCTACCCTATCTTGTAGAGCATAAAAACTGTAGTGAATGAGGTGATTTTTAAAAAAAAAAAATCGTAGAACAGTTTTTGAGAAAATCGCAAAAAATTGAAAAATTACGCGAATAAACTACTACTTCCGGTTGACCGATTTTGATTAAAAATTTTGTCTCGGGTCCTCTAGTGGTAGCCTATCTAACTTAAGTTTCATGTTTCAAGGTTATACGATGTTCCGTTCTTGAGATATTATGTTCACACACAGTCCAATCGCTAGAAACATGTTTTTTTGGGTTAAGGGGGTCTGAAAAGTGTACATCCGGTTAAAACTCGATTTCGAAATATCGACATTAAACAATACTTTCCTTCCTATATATTCATATAGGCAAGAGAAAGTAAAAAATCTGGTGTGAAACACTCACACGACTTTCTCTTGCCAATGCAAATAATAACCAATATAACCTAACATTAGTGATAAAACATTAGAAATAAACAAAAACCTAACCTCAAAAACATAACCTTAATTTAATCATGAGTGAAAGACGCAAAATGAAAATCGAACTCAGTTTGGCTTAAAAATACGGAAAATCACTCTTTCACGCTAAACTAGGCTCTGTAGAGAAACAATTCTCTAAATAAAAGTTTTAGATCTTTTCATCCTATAATTTTTTTTATATACACTTTTGTCGTAAAGTGCATACTAAGGCCGAAATCTTAAAAAAATCGATTTTTCACACGTTTTCGTGAGAAAAAAACAGAAAATCGCTATTACCGCTGAACTAAGCGTTACACAAAACAAGTTTGAAATAAAAGTTGTTGCATTTTAAATCCTCTACAACGTTTATTATACAAATTTTTGCGCTTAAATGCAAATTAAAGCCGCAATCTTAAAAAAAATATATTTTTACGTGAAAACACCCTCACCAAGAATTTCAGCAAACATAGCACCTACCCTATCTTGTAGAGATAAAAAATTGAGTAAATCAGGCGATTTAAAAAAAAAATCGTAGGACCAGTTTTTGAGAAAATCGCAAAAACGTGAAAAATTGTACGAATAAACTACTACTTCCGGTTGACCAATTTTGATGGAAATGTTCGTGACGGGCCGGTAGTGGTATGTAGCTTAAGTTTGAAGTTTCAAGTTCGTACGATGTTCCGTTCTTGAGATATTATGTTCACACACACACACACACACACACACAGGCACACACACAGACCAATTGCTAAAAACATGTTTTTTAGGTTCAGGGGGTCTGAAAACGTATAGATCCGGTAAAGAGTGGATTTGTTAAAATCGACATGAAAACAATACATTCCTTCCTATATATTCATATAGGCTAGGCAAGAGAAAGTAAAAATGGTAGAGTGGTAAGTGTTAAGCATTTAAAAAAGAGATGATTTTTATATAAAATAATTTTTATGTGACGTGAGTACAAAGTTAATCAGCATGATGCTTGAAAGTAATCATCGCATTATTCCATAAGAAATTTTTGATAAATAAAAGTAAAAATATTAAATAGAAGGCTTAAGGTAATTACCCTTTAACTCTGTTTATAATTACTAAAATGAATTGGTAAGTTTATTTTAATCATTATTGCAATTCGAAAAATGGAATAATTTGTTTAGTAATGCAGCCTAAAATAGTATAGGGTGGAACAAAATTTTTACACAATATATTATAGAACACTTAAACGATTTTAATCATTTAACATAAATTTTTTCCATCGACTTATTGAAGTAAACATTTTTATATTTTCTTGCTCTATATGAATATACTAGGTGAACCTGTGCGGGAAAACCCGCACAAAAGTGTAAATTTGTTTTTATAGAACTTTTCTGTAAACAACATTTTTTGTTTTATTATTGTGTGGCATTATTTGAACTTTTAGGCTATCAAATGATCTGACACGTGACATAGCAACGTAAAAATTGTCCATGTGAAAATACCGGCTGTGGCAGATAAAGGCCAACTTTGTTGAATGTTTGGCCTTGGGATTTATTTATTGTAATCGCAAAAAATGCTAAACGGATGGGGAACTGTCTTCTCTTAAAATGTAAATGGTAAAGTACCATCCGAAGGGGTTAGATCTAACCGCAGTAGTAAAACCCTTCTGCCTTTGGCTGCCCCTGTTATGACTTCTAAATCAAGAAAATTATCGTACATTCTTTTCACCACCAGTCTTGTGCCATTCATTAACCCACTGATTACGTTGATGTTACGTAACAGAATTACTATGGCACCAACCTTTAATTTTAAAAGTGTGAGGAGGCAGACCAATTAAAATTAAGAAAATGATATCACTGTGGTTGCCTGAAGAAAATAGTGTTAGTAGCCCCCTCCCAAACTGAAATAGCTGTGCGAGATGTGGGAGGGATAAATAGAGAAAGAAAGAGGCCTATACTTCAGTTCGTTGAATTTCCCCCCTCTCCAATCTATTATAGACCTCCTATTTTACGGTCATAAATCAAAGTATTTGATTTTGGATAGTTTTCTGCAAATCTACTCGAACAGACTATTCATTTGAGCCCACTTCGGGGAAAATCGGTAAAGTTTCAGGTGGTTAAAATCGTGTTGAAAAAAACCTGCTCGCTATTAATATATAGATAGGGAAGTTAATTTCTCATAACAGGCAGGTGGACTGTTAAATTATTTGCACTCGATCTGCTGATTACAAAGATACAAAAAATAGTTACCGGCCGCATTGGCGCAGTTGGTAACGTGCTCGCCTCTCATCATGCGGTCATGAGTTCGAATCCCACTCAGGCACGGCATATTTTCATACGTTACAAAACATCATTTCATCCTCTATCGTATAATAGTTACACCCCAACGTCGTCGCTAATGACCGTTGTACTTCATGCAACGTTAAAAAAATTAATTAAAAAAATAAATAAATAAGTTACGTTTGTTATTATATGATTAGCCAATTAGGCATGTATGACTGAAATATTTAACAACAAAACAGGTATAGGTGGAAATCACGGACTTAGTATGATAGGGACGGAGCGTAAGTATCTTAATACACGCAACGAAACTGTGTCCAACTCCGGCCACTTGGAGAAAAGAGAAGGTTGTATAAATTTAAAAATCGAGCTAGGGTCGCCTCCCACTCCTTACACTCTCGGTCGTGCATTGTATATAGGTGCTATCTGCATATATAGTATATACCTGCTGCGCGCATCTTATTAAATATAGCTCAGTCTTTGCTTTGGAGTGGGAGTTGGGCCTAGCTCACTTTTCTCTGTTTCTCTTTTTTCCGTATCCCCTCTTTAGACACAGATTTTTGAATTTACGCTCCGTCCCTATCATACTAAGTCCGTGGTGGAAATACACTAGTCACCGTTATCTCCTTTCACAGTAATCAATTTCATTTCATTATACAGGTTGACCCTGCGGGGGATGAAGTGAAGGTTTCATTTGTAGGGTGGAAAGTAAATGCTTTTCAGAGGGCCTGGTATGCTGATAAGCATACTTATCTACTCAGTGAGGAAGGTCAAATTACTCTTCGTTGTACTTGGTAAAGCCTCTACAGATTCAAACCAGCCTTTCAACTGATGACCTAAACAACAGGAAAGGAAAGAATTGTTTTCCGGTCGATTTTTCGAAATCTAGTTTTTACCGGAAATACACATTTAGGCCTATATCCTCCCCTAAACCAAATCGAAATCTGAATCGAAATCTCATTCCAGCTCACAACTTGGATTGTAACTCGGGATTTTATCCCATCAATCAAGGTGAAACGTTTGATAGACAAAACATGGAAGGTCTTCTGAGAAAAATTCCACCGTCGGCAGGAAAAACACTGTCGAGAATCTGCCAATCGGACTCGGTGGGGCAGCGCTCAAAAGACGAAGTAGAACGGAAACAAAGATCGGACCGTCTCAAAAAGTACTAGCAAAACCAAAAGGCTAGACCACTGATACGTTATCCGAAGAACACTAGAAATTGATTGGCTTAGTGTTCCAATGTGGCCTCAAAAAATAAAAATCTGGTGTGAAACACTCACACAACTTTATCTTTACAATGCAAATAATGACCAATAGGCCTATAACCTAACATTAGTAATAAAACATTAAAAATAAACAAAAAACTAACCTCAAGAAACATAACCTTATATTAATCATTAGTGAAAAACGCAAAATGAAAATCGACCTCAGTTTGCCTGAAAAATACGGAAAATCACTCTTTTACGCTAAACTAGGCTCTGTAGAGAAATAAAAGTTCAAATAAAAGTTGTAGATCTTTTAATTTCCTTTAAAATTTGATTGTATTACACTTTTGTCGTAAAATGCATACTAAGACCGAAATCTTAAAACATTCGAACTTTCACACGTTTTCGTGAGAAAAAAAAACAGAAAATCGCTAATTACCGCTAAACGAAGTGTTACACAAAAAAATGTTTCATATAAAAGTTGTAGGATTTTAAATTTTCTTAATTTTTTATTATATAAATTTTTGCGCTAAAATGCATATTAAAGCCGTAATCTTAAAACAAACGATTTTTACGTGAAAACAGCCTTACCAAGAATTTCAGCAAACATGGTGTCTACCCTATATTGCAGAGCATAAAAAATTTAAGTTAACCAAGCGATTTTAAGAAAAAACGTAGGATCATTTTTTGTTTTTGAAAAAATCGCAAAAAAGTGAAAAATTACACGAATAAACTATTACTTTCGGTTGACCGATTTTGATGAAAATGTTTGTGTCGGTTTCAGTAGTGGTATGTAACTTAAGTTTCAAGTTTGTACGATGTTCTGTTCTTGAGATATTCTGTCACACACACATACACACACAGACACACTCAGAGCAATCGCTAAAAACATGTTGTGTGGGTTGAGGGGGTCTGTTTACGTGCATATTCGGGTGAAGAGTGGATTTGTTAAAATAGAAATAAAAACAATACTTTCTTTCCTATATATTCATACAGGCAAGAGAAAGTAAAAAAGAAGTGTCGTGTAAAATAGTACCTAAAATTATTCAATTATATCTGCTTAGATTGCTTTTTAACGTTTTAAATAGCCCTTGTAATCGCCTTCATACTTTTAGGTAAGAAATGGCCAGGTATGAGATATGGCGGGGGGGGGGGGGTCGCTACTCTTTCAGCGTATGGCGGGTTGCCATGACAACGGGGATCAGCGGCCAATAGGCACGCAGAGCTCTCCCCAAACGTCTCTGAATAATAATATTATGAGATTGCGGCCGGTCGACTGTACTGCATCTGCGTCATAGATGTACAAACACACTGGATTGATATGTGCACGGTCGGAATTCGGTCCAGTCGGGTCGGGTGCTTCCCCCACCACTGGTTGGCAAGACGCACGGGCAACTGCATTATATTAAATGGCGCAACCGCCACATTGTGGTTGTTTTAGAGGCTCACTCGAATATTGTATATGTATGGCATTATTTAAGTAGTATGAAGGTGAAAAAGGACAGATTACACTTAGATGTAACATCATTTATTTATACACAAAAGAAAAAAACATTACACATTACTGAACAAAATCAACTTTGTACATTTCTGTCGAAACCCTAACTTGGTTGAATTAGCAGTATTTGTTTTCTCTCAAGCTAAATGATGGCACACAATTTTAAGGAATACACAATGAGTTTAATTAGAACAAGTTGATGATTAATTTTACCAAAGTCATTAATCGTACCTACATGGCATTTAAATACTGAATCCTTAAAATAAATTCATGTTTTTGCAACTATAAACTTGGTGTTAGGCTTACAAAACTGGCCTGACTGGTGAAATACAAAGCTGTACATACATTTCACAATTTTTATTACATCTTCAGATGCCCTTAACAATTTTCCCCTTGATACAAAATCTGTTAATTGTGTGTATCTACTAGAATTTTAATTTCTTGTCAATAGTAAATTCACAATAGTAAAAATAGTTTCAATAGTAAATTCCTCACATTTTAGTCTTTTCTGAATAACCTTAACTACAAAATTTCAGATATAATAAAAAATGTTATCTTTGTAAGATTCCTCATAGTTATTCAAAATGTTTGCTATTTCTAGTAAGTCATAGTCAGTATTATATTCTTCTACTATTTAATTTACTACTGCACATTCTGAGAAACTTAAAACTGAACTCTGATGGTTTGGGTCAGATTGTAAACAATTATTGCTATTAGTTGATGGCCTTACACTATTTCTAAACATTAGTTTTCTAACAGCCCATTGTAACTGCCTTACGTTGGGATTATTATTATGACGAGTGATCTCCATTATGACCACTTGCACTTCTAACACAAGAAAAAAATAGTTCTACATGGTCTTGTGACAACTTATAACTAAGTACTTAAAATCGTTAATGGCTAACAACCTGTCTCTTAACTTTTGAATAGAGCATGTATCACTTAAAAAAACCAATGACAAATGTTTTCCTTGGATGATGTAAAATAGAAATACCATAAATTTTTAATTTTGATAAGTAATTTGAAGTATCAGACAGCATTTTATCATCATAATTTTTTACTTTCTCTTGCCTATATGAATATATAGGAAGGAAAGTAGGCCTATTGTTTTCATGTCGATTTTTCGAAATCGAGTTTTCACCGGATCTATACGTTTTCAGACCCCCTGAACCCAAAAAACATGTTTTTAGCGATTGGTCTATGTGTGTGTCTGTGTGTGTGTCTGTGTGTGTGTGTGTGTGTGTGTGTGTATGTGAACAGAATATCTCAAGAACGGAACATCGTACGAACTTGAAACTTGAAACTTAAGTTACATATCACTACCGAACCCGACACGAACATTTTCATCAAAATCGGTCAACCGGAAGTAGTAGTTTATTCGTATAATTTTTCACTTTTTTGCGATTTTCTCAATAACTAGTCCTACGATTTTTTTTAAAATCAACTGGTTTACTACATTTTTTATGCTCTACAATATAAGGTAGGCGCCATGTTTGCTGAAATTCTGCTTGAGGCTGTTTTTACGTAAAAACATTTTCTTTTTAAGATTGCGGCTTTAATATGCATTTTAGCGCAAAACGTTATGTAATAAAAGTTGTAGAGAATGTAAAATTCTACAACTTTTATTTCAAACATGTTTTTGTATAACGCTTAGTTAAGCGGTAATTTGCGATTTTCTGTTTTTTTTCTCACGAAAACGTGAGAAAAATCGATTTTTTAAACATTTCGGCCTTAGTATGCATTTTACGACAAAAGTGTATATAATTAAATTTATAGAAAATTAAAAGATCTACAACTTTTATTTAAAGCATATTTCTCTACAGAGCCTAGTTTAGCGTGAAAGCGTGATTTTCCGTATTTGTAAGCCAAACTGAGTTCGATTGTCATTTTGCGTCATTCACTCATGATTAAAATAAGGTTATGTTTTTGAGGTTAGTTTTTGTTTATTTCTAATATTTTATTAATAATGTTAGGTTTATTATTAATTATTTGCATTGGCAAGAGAAAGTTGTGTGAGTGTTTCACACCAGATTTTTTATGCTTACTGGTCTACGTTCAACATACTTACCGGTAAAATGAAATTCCGCTTCCTTTCTTGAGTCTGTTCGTACAGTTGTACGCAACGCATGATTCTACCATAGTGATTGGGTGGATTATAGGAGCAGTAAAATATTAAAAATCTGGTGTGAAACACTCACACAACTTTCTCTTGCCAATGCAAATAATTAACAATAAACCTAACATTAGTAATAAAACATTAGAAATAAACATAACCTAATTTTAATCATGAGTGAAAGACGCAAAATGAAAATCAACCTCAGTTTGGCTTAGAAATACGGAAAATCACTCTTTCTCTCTAAACTAGGCTCTGTAGAGAAAAATGCTGTAAATAAAAGTTGTAGATCTTTTAATTTTCTATAAATTTAATTATAGCTTATACACTTTTGTCGTAAAATGCATACTAAGGCCGAAATGTTAAAGAAATTGTTTTTTCTCACGTTTTCGTGAGAAAAAAACTGAAAATCGCAAATTACCGCTAAACTAAGCGTTATACAAAAAAATGTTTGAAACAGAAGTTGTAGGTTTTTAAATTCTCTACAACTTTTATTATATAACTTTTTGCGCTAAAATTTATATTAAAGCCGTAATCTTAAAAAAACAACGTTTTTACGTGAAAACAGCCTCACCGAGAATTTCAGCAAACATGGCGCCTACCCTATCTTGTAGAGAATAAAAAATTGAGTAGTGGTATGTAACTTAAGTTTCAAGTTTCAAGTTAGTACGATGTTCCGTTCTTGAGATATTCTGTTCACACACAGACACACACACACACAGACACACACACAGACCAATCGCTAAAAACATGTTTTTTGGGTTCAGGGGGTCTGAAAACGTATAGATCCGGTGAAAACTCGATTTCGAAAAATCGACATGAAAACAATACTCTCCTTCCTATATATTCATATAGGCAAGAGAAAGTAATATTAAAAAGCTAGGTTATAATAAACAAAACGCGTCGCGATAATCACGGCGGCATGGAGAAGCG
Source organism: Catonia carolina (assembly GCA_035578175.1). Lineage (NCBI taxonomy): Eukaryota > Metazoa > Arthropoda > Insecta > Hemiptera > Achilidae > Catonia > Catonia carolina. The sequence continues at coordinate 2,912,053 of JAQMRL010000020.1, read as the reverse complement.
TCTCAAATTCTCTCTAGCAGCTGTTGTTGCCAACTGGAGCTGGGGGGGAGCTAGACCGTTTTCGAGCGCGCTGAGTCACTGCTGTTAGCGATCCAGTGTGTTTGTAAATCTTTGATCTGCGTGTTCTATGTATAGGTATCAGACGACCTATTGTCCCATAGCCGAGCGAGTGAGAAGGAGATAAATGTGGCATAACTACGCTGCTCTCAAAGGTCTTTACCGTAAGAATCCAAATCTGAAAACATACTACAGTCGTTATCTTGCTTGTTAGATTACTGCGTGCATAAACGCTTGGTCACAACAATGAGTGAAATTATACTACAATGTTATTGAAATGGCGCGTATGGGTTGTGCGAGTGAGAGCGTTATGCATTCTCTCACTCCCACAGCTAGGGGACTTTAGTTCATCTGAATACTGTACGTGTACATAGGCGTACCCAAAATCAAAACTATGGTCGTTCAGGTCGTAACATTTTATTGGGCCGTCCTATAAAATGTTACCGTAGCTCATACACCATTTCAGGGTGGTGAACAATTGATTATTTGATGTTGCCCTAACTAATATTTTCCTATCGTCACTTTATTTCATTATTTTTTGTTCTTTGCTTTTATGGGGGGCAGTTGCCCCATCCCCTCGCTCACTGTACGCCCATGTACTGAAAACTTTCTCTTCATTTCGTTTCCTACATGGGTACAATGCCCATAACGGGCACGTGAAGTGTTAAATTATTTGCACTCGATCTGTTTGTTCCAGAGCTACAAAAAATAGTTACGTTTCTTATCACATAGTCAGCTAATTATATGACTGAAATATTTAACAACAGAAGAGGTAGAGGTGTAAAAGACACTAGTCACAGTTATCTCCTCTGAGAGTAATGAATTTCACTATACACCCAGACCATGTGGTGAATGAAATGAAGGTGTCACTTGCAGGGTGGAAAAGTGGATCCTTTTCAAAGGACCTGGCATGCTGATAAGCATACTCTTTCAACTCAGTAAGGAAGGCAATAGTAAACCACCTCACTCCTTGTTTTTACTCTCTCGCATGGTGCCTTTTTTACTTTCTCTTGCCTATATGAATATATAGGAAGGAAAGTAGGCCTATTGTTTTCATGTCGATTTTTCGAAATCGAGTTTTCACCGGATCTATACGTTTTCAGACCCCCTGAACCCAAAAAACATGTTTTTAGCGATTGGTCTGTGTGTCTGTGTGTGTGTGTGTGTGTGTGTGTGTGTGTGTGTGTATACAAAATATATCAAGAACGGAACATCGTACGAACTTCAAACTTGAAACTTAAGTTACATACCACTACCGGACCCGACACGAACATTTTCTTCAAAATCGATCAACCGGAAGTAGTAGTTTATTCGTATAATTTTTCACTTTTTTGAGATTTTCTCAAAAACTGGTCCTACGATTTTTTTTAAATCGCCTGGTTTACTCATTTTTTTTAAGCTCTACAAGGTAGGGTAGGCGTCATGTTTGCTGAAATTCTGGGTGAGGCTGTTTTCACGTAAAAATATAGTTTTTTTAAGATTACAGCTTTAATATGCAATTTAGCACAAAAATGTATAAAATAAAAGTTGTAGAGAATTTAAAATTCTACAACTCTTATTTTAAACATTTTTTTGTATAATGCTTAGTTTAGCAGTAATTAGCGATTTTCTGTTTTTTTCTCTTGAAAACGTGTGAAAAATCGATTTTTTTAAGATTCCGGCCTTAGTATGCATTTCACGACAAAAAAGTATATAATCAAATTTATAGGTAATTAAAAAATTTACAACGCTTATTTAGAGCATTTTTCTCTACAGAGCCTAGTTTAGCACGAAAGAGTGATTTTCCGTATTTTTAAACCAAACTGAGGTCGATTGTCATTTTGCGTCTTTCACTCATGATTAAAATAAGGTTATGTTCATTGAGGTTAGTTTTTTGTTTATTTCTAATGTTAGGATTATTTTTTATTATTTGTATTGGCAAGAGAAAGTTGTGTGAGTGTTTTACACCAGATTTTTTAATTAAAGGGATATAGCGTTGGTCCATCGGGAACGAAAAATATTTTTTTTAGAAACATTATAATTCCTTAACCCTTTGTAGTAAAAGGCTGAATTTCAGGTGAAATTAATTAGAAAACATGCAAGAACACCATTTTCGCCAAACGCCATACTAAAACGCTATTTTTTCCTCTTAAAATTGATCATGCTATATGGACTAAGTGAAAAATGCGCTAAAAAACAGGTAGGCCTACATGTTGTTTCCAAATCGTTAAAAAATCCTAATACATTCAAGTGTTTCTTAATTTGTACGAATAAAATAACAAAAAACCAAGCTTTAAAACCAATGTCGTACCAGAAATGTTTATATAAGTTATCTTACTTGATGAGATAAGCGGTTCCAAACACACGCTTTATCTTTCATTTTATGCCTTAATAATGTTTCGAAACATTCGACCGAGCTCGTTTAATAGCAATCACAATCCTCACAATCCTGCAGCTCACAATCCTGTGAGCTACTAGCGTTAGTAAAAATCAAACATGTTCAAAATCACTAGAGCTTTAAGGGGAAACTGTATTTGTATCCCGCCAATGTTTAATTTGTTATTTTTAGGTACATTTTTCATAGGATTGGTAAAAGATAGGGAAATTAAACTTTACATCGTTATAGTTGCCGGGTTCCTCTAGCTACTAACATTTTTTCAATTTAATTTTTTGGATCAACATTAAAAAAACCAGGCGATTTAAAAAAAATCGTAGGACCAGTTTTTGAGAAAATCGCAAAAAAGTGAAAAATTACACGAATAAACAACTACTACTTCCGGTTGACCGATTTTAATGAAAATGTTCGTGTCGGGCCGGTAGTGGTGGTATGTAACTTAAGTTTGAAGTTTGAAGTTTGTACAATGTTCCGTTCTTGAGATATTCTGTTCACACACAGACACACAGACACACACACAGTCCAATCGATAAAAACATGTTTCTTGGGTTCAGGGGGTCTTAAAGCGTGTAGATCTGGTGAAAACTCGATTTCGAAAAATCGACATGAAAACAATACATTCCTTCCTATATATTCATATAGGCAAGAGAAAGTAAAATCAGTGATGCAGATATTTTACAAAACTAAAATTTCCTTTGCACTAAAACGAGCTGTAGGCTATAAAATTATGAAAAATATTCGTTTTTGGAACCATGACAATTTTTCTGGGTAAACTTGACAAAAACTTTATATTTTCATAAAAATTAATTTTATGACGTAATTTAATGTTCTTTTTCTGGTAGATCTAGGCCTAAACTATTGGAAAACATAAAAAAACCAAAAATCGAAATTTTCAGCTAAAACCATCGCGTATCTTCCCTTAAACTAAACTAAGCTTAACTGCTAGTTGTTCGTTCCCACAACACTAGTTGCGTGTTTACGAGCAACTAGTAAAATAACGTCGTGAAAATTAGTCTTAAAAAAATTAAATTTAACGTTGTACCATTTAGAAACACGGTTGTGTTTACTTAGGTCTAGATGTAAATTAACTAATTGTGAAATAACTTTTCTACCTACTTGTAGATTGATTACACAGTAAAATTTGTTTACATGTAAATGAAAACTTACGAAATATTATTAAACTAAACGAACAGTCAACAAATTTACAATATCATTACTACTAGTAGAGAATAAAAGCAAAATGAATATAGCTTGAGGACACACAAATAAATAAATGTCTAAAAACGGACAATATCAAGTAAACCTTGCATAATTGGTCAACATGAATGTAAATAGTATATATATAGAGTCAAATTATTAATTTCAGTCAGTTATGTTAATTTATCAATCAAGATAGTCAGAAATTATTGAGACTATGGTTCATCTACCTATGAGCGTAAGTTTATAAATTCTCAGTTAGTTAAGTTTAGTTTTAGTTTAGTATATCACTCAACTGGTATCATCATTTTTTGTGACATAACTGGTATCAGCGGTCTGACAGACCTCCAAATTTGTTTTTTTTTAAGTTCTTCATACTCATTAAATTAATTTGTTTTAATATTAAACTTATAAAACCATGTATAATCGAAGATGTAAATGTAAAATACTTAGCATAAATGCAAAACTACTATTTAAAAAAGTAAAAAACGAACACTAAGCATTTTTTTGACTTTTACTTCCATTTTGAACAGAACAATAAAATTTTTGGGCCCTAGAAACATTCTGTGGTCTAATAATTATAAATAAATAAGTAATTAATATGATAAAGACAAATTTATTTACAAAATTATGATGTACAACTTACATTTTGGTTCCGAGTTTTGCTATTTATGTCTGTTGTTGGGCAGTACACTCTGACAAACATTTATTAAAATTTATTCGTTTTTTTTTACTTTTTGATTATTTACAATAAAACTTAAAGATTTTTATGTTAATAAAAATTCACATCATTAACACGTACAACTTGTTTACGTGATGGATCTAGTTGTGTTGAAGCCGCTTCAGAAATTTTAAATGTATCATCCATAATGAAAATTTTATAAAATTACATATGAAAATATTTTATAATAGTACTAAACAAAGAAATGATGTATGAAAAATTATTGTATATTCATTAAAACTTTAAACAATCCATGTACTACTTGGTTTTAAAGTCGTCAAAAAGTTACACAACTGGTATCATAGGTCCAGGAGACCGCCAGTAGGAAACAAAATACAAATAACTCGCAACTTGTTAGCTCGTACCGAAAACGATCTTGATCACACATAGTTCAAACAACAGTTGAAAGGTATACAAAATATACGTGATGTCGGGCCATTGGGAGGGAAGTGTTGGAGGGGTAAAAAATGACAGCGGTCTCGCAGACCGCATGATACCAGTTGAGGGATATAGGAAGAAAAGTATTGTTTTCATGTCAATTTTCCGAAATCGAGTTTTAACCGGATCTACACGTTTTCAGACCTCCTGAACCCAAAAAACATGTTTTTAGCGATTGGTCTGTGTGTGTGTGTGTGTGTGTGCGCGCGCGCGCGCGCGTGTGCGTATGTGTGTGTGTGTGTACGTGCGTGCGTGTGTGTGTGTGTGTGTGCGCGTACGTGCGTGTGTGTGTGTGTGTGTGTGTGTGTGTGTGTGTGTGTGTGTGTGTGTGTGTGTGAATAAAATATCTCAAGAACGGAACATCGTACAAACTTGAAACTTAGAACTTAAGCTACATACTATTACCGGACCTGACACGAACATTTTCATCAAAATCGGTAAACCGGAAGTAGTAGTTAATTCGTGTAATTTTTCACTTTTTTGTGATTTTCTCAAAAAACTGGTACTACAATTTTTTTTAAACTCGCCTGGTTTATTCAATTTTTTATTCTCTACAAGATAGGGTAGGCGCCATGTTTTCTGAAATTCTTGGTGAGGCTGTTTTCACGTAAAGAAATTGTTTTTTTAAGATTACAGCTTTAATATAAATTTTAGCGCAAAAATTTATAGGTATGATAAAAGTAGTAGAAAATTTTAAAACCTACAACTTTTATTGCAAACATTTTTTTGAATAACGCTTAGTTTAGCATTAATTAGCGATTTTCTGTTTTTTTCTCACGAAAACGTGTGAAAAATTGATATTTTTTTTCAGATTTCGGCCTTAGTATGCATTTTACAACAAAAAAATATATAATTAATTTTATAGGAAATAAAAAGATTTACAACTTTTATTAAGAGCATTTTTCTCTACAGAGCCTAGTTTAGTGTGAAAGAGTGATTTTCCGTATTTTGAAGCCAAACTGAGTTCGATTTTCCTTTTACGTCTTTCAGTCATGATTAAAATAAGGTTATGTTTATTGAGGTTAGTTTTTTGTTAATTTCTAATGTTTTATTACTAATGTTAGGTTATATTGTTAATTATTTGCATTGGATAGAAAAAGTTGTGTGAGTGTTTCAAACCAGATTTTTTAATTTAGGGCTACTTTAAGTCGCATTAACATCTTAATATTAGCGATTTTTTAAGGGAATCACACATGGGTTTAAAAACGAAATAATTTCCATACAAAATATCACGTACGGATCTTAATGTTTGTAGGCGACATGTTTGTAGAAGACAATTTGTATATACAGGGTGATTCAAAACTATACGGCAATCTCCTGGGATCTCATTCTATAGCTAAAAATAAGAAAAAAGTGCATATAAGCATATGCCTGAAAACGCTTAGTTAGCGAGTTACGGCTAGCGAAAAATTTCTCCTACAACTCTGTACCCTCGGTGAAGTAAGGCCGTATACAAATGTTAAAGGTAGTTACAAACACACAAATACGATTGTTTCTTATGTTTTTAATCTGAAAAATTGAATAAAATTGGTTCCAGAGCTGTAAATGCAATACTTTCAGAGATATCTTACATAAAACACAAGAATTGGTGCAAAGAAATAACACATTTTTGTATTTAACGTTAAGATTAATTCCATAAATGGTAAATAAAGGTGTATTTTTTCTTAAATAAATTTGTAGAAAATTTAATTCTGAAAAGATTCATGTGAATTACTCAGGAAAAAATATTACCTAATATTTATACAACCTAATACAACCTAATATTTTATGCAGTTAAGAATGTGCGTTTTATGTCCGTCTGTTTTGATTTTAAATAAAGCGAAATTTCTATATCTATTATTCATTTTTTTCCTGAGTAATTCACATGAATTTTTTCAGAATTATATTTTCTACAAGTTTATTTAAGGAAAAATACACCTTTATTTACCATTTATGGAAGTAATCATAGTACGTTAAACACAAAAATGTGTTATTTCTTTGCACCAATTCTTGTGTTTTATGTAAGATATCTCTGAAAGTATTGCATTTACAGCTCTGGAACCAATTTTATTCAATTTTTCAGATTAAAAACATAAGAAACAATCGTATTTGTATCTTTGTAAGGACTTTTAACATTTTTATACGGCCTTACTTGACCGAGAGTACAGAGTTGTAGGTGAAATTTTTTGCTAGCCGTAACTCGCTTAATAAGCGTTTTCAGGCATATTTTTATATGTACTTTTTCTTATTTTTAGCTATAGAATGAGATCCCAAGAGATGGCGTATAGTTTTGAATCACCCTATGAAAGTAACCACTTAAAAAAGCTATCAAAATAATATACTACACGTGTGTTCACACAGGAATTACTTAAAGATCTGGATGAATGGATCAAAACCAGTAATGTTTTACGGATAATTTAAAGTAAAAAAAAATCTGGTTTGAAACACTCACACAACTTTCTCTTGCCAATGCAAATAATTTAAACAATATAACCTAACATTAGTAATAAAACATTAGAAATAAACAAAAAACTAACCTCAAAAAACATAACCTTATTTTAATCTTGAGTGAAAGACGGAAAATAAAAATCTACCTGTTTGGCTTAAAAATACGGAAAATCGCTTTTTCACGCTAAACTAGGCTCTGTAGAGAAAAATACTATAAAGAAAATTTGTAGATCTTTACATTTCCTATAAATTTGATTATATAATATACACTTTTGTTGTAAAGTGCATACTAAGGCCGAAATGTTAAAAAAATCGATTTTTCACACGTCGTGAGAAAAAAAACAGAAAATTGCTAATTACCGCTAAAGTAAGCGTTATACAAAAAAAAGTTTGGTATAAAAGTTGTAGAATATTAAATTATCTACAAATTTTATTATATAAGTTTTTGCGCTAAATTGCATATTAAAGCCGTAATCTTAAAGAAACATTTTTTTTTACGTGAAAACAGCCTCACCAAAAATTTCAGCAAACATGGCGCCTAACCCTATCTTGTAGAGAATAAAAAATTTAGTAAACCAGGCGATTTTTAAAAAAATCGTAGTACTAGTTTGTGAGAAAATTGCAAAAGAGTGTAAATAACACGAATAAACTACTACTTCCGGTTGACCGATTTTGATAAAAAAGTTCGTGGTGGGTCCGGTAGTGGTATGTAACTTAAGTATTAAGTTTCAAGTTCGTACGATGTTCCATTCTTGAGATATTTTGCACACACACACACGCGCGCGCGCGCGCGCACACACGCACAGACCAATCGCTAAAAACATGTTTTTTGGATTCAGGGGTTCTAAAAACGTGTAGATCCGGTGGAAACTCGATTTCGAAAAATCGACATGAAAACAATACCTGCCTACTCTCCTTCCTATATATTCATATAGGTAAGAGAAAATAATAAAATAATAATATTTCATTAAATAACTTGATTGTTGTTCAGGTCAAAAGCCGAAAGGCTGGTTTGAACCTCTAGAGATTTTACTAAGTAAAAACGAGAAGCGCGGTGGTTGACAATTGCCTCCCTCACAGAGTTGAAAGAGTATATTTATCAGCATGCCAGGCCTTCCTTATAGCACTTACGTTCCACCCTGTAAATGACACCTTCACTTCATTCACCACAGGGTCCAACTATATTATGATATAGGAGATAACTGTGACTAACGTCTTTTACACTTTTACCTCTTCTGTTGTTAAATAGTTCAGTCATATAATTGGTTGACTATGTGATAAGAAACAGAACATTTTTTGTAGCCCTGGAACCAACAGATCGAGTGTTTATTGTTAATTATAACAATAAACCTAACATTAGTAATAAAACATTAGAAATAAACAAAAAACTAACCTTAATAAACATAACCTAATTTTAATCATGAGTGAAAGACGCAAAATGAAAATAAACCTCAATTTGCCTTAAAAATACGGAAAATCACTCTTTCACGCTAAAATAGGCTCAGTAGAGAAAAATGCTCACAATAGAAGTTGTAGATCTTATAATTTTCTATAAATTTGATTATATACACTTTTGTCATAAAATGCATACTAAGGCCGAAATCTTAAAAAATTTAATTTTTCACACATTTTCGTGAGAAAAAACAGAACATCGCTAATTACCGCTAAACTAAGCGTTAGGCCTATACAAAAAAATGTTTAAAATAAAATTTGTAGAATTTTAAATTTTCTACATTTTTTATTATGTAAATTTTTTCGCTATAATACATATTAAAGCCGAGATCTTAAAAAAAACACTTTTTTACGTAAAAACACCCTCACCAAGAATTTCAGCAAACATGGCGCCTACCCTATCTTGTAGAGCATAAAAAATTAAGCAAATGAGGCAATTTTTAAAAAAATCGTAGGATCAGTTTTTGAGAAAATCGCAAAACAGTGAAAAATTATACAAATAAACTACTACTTTCGGTTGACCAATTTTGATGAAAATGTTCGTGTCGGGTCCGGTAAGGTATATAACCTAAGGTTTCAAGTTTCAAGTTCGTACGATGTTCCGTTTTTAAGATATTTTGTATACACACACACAGACCAATCGCTAAAAACATGTTTTTTGGGTTCAGGGGGTCTGAAAACGTATAGATCCGGAGAAAACTCGATTTCGAAAAATCGACATGAAAACAATACTTTCCTTCCTATATATTCATATAGGCATGAGAAAGTAAAAATGTGTATTGTTTAGTTCATCAGCCGAAAGGCTGTTTTGAACCTGTAGAGGTTTTACTGAGTAAAACGAGGCCTGAGGTGGTTTACCAATGCCTTCCTCACTGAGTGGAAAAGTATGCTTATCAGCATGCCGGACCCTCTGAAAAGCATGTATTTTCCACTCTGAAAATGACACCTTCACTTCATTCACCACAGGGTCTACCTGAAATTCATTACTCTCAGAGGAGACAACTCTGATTAGTGTCACTTACACCTCTACCTCTTCTGTTCTTTATTGAGTCAGTCATTTAATTGGCTATGTGATAAGAAACACTACTATTTATTTTAGTCCTGCAACTAACAGATTGGGTGTACATAATTTGACATTACACCTGTCTGTTATGGACAGATTATTAATAATAAATAAATAAAATAAAATATGGTGTTTTTATTGGTTACATTGTAAATTGTCCCATATTGTGAAGCTCTACCTCAATCTGTACTTTCATGTGTGTATTTTCTTGACTCGTTACTGACGCTAATACCTCGGCGTTTGCTAGCAACGCTGTAATTACTTTTCGTATTGTTTTTCTTATATGTATTTATGATATTATTTTTATTAGGTAACTGTAATCATTTTTAAAATTTGTATGTTATGACAATAAATATATTACTTGAATTGTCTAGTTACAAAACCAGATACATCCAAAAATTTAAATTTTTCCATTTTCTAACAGCTAACAACCTTTTACATGCACTGTAAAATGAAAATGTTTCAAAACCATCAACAAACTTATTAAAAACATTTATAAAGTTGGTGGTTAGTTTCAAAACCAGATACATACATTCTCTAGTATTGACCTCGAAAACATAATTTATGTCACACGGCTCGAACATTAGTTTAAAGTTATGTTGTAACATGAGTAGGTAGTTTCAAGCTGTAGACTATATTAGTGGACGTTTTAGTGACGTTTTTTCTCTAAGATCACAAGCAATGTACGGCAGTGAAACCCTCTTCAGTATTGATGGAAACGGAATAAAAGAAACAATCAGAAAAATAGAAAGAAGGATTCTTAGAACCTGCATAAACAAGAAACACATAGTTGACAACCAGCACAGACTTTTACCAAGATAACAAATTTACAAAGAAATAGAACCAATCACTGATGCAATGCGCAAAAGGAGACTTTCTTTCTTTTCGCATATCCTCAGAACTCCAGAAAACCGATTATTAAGAAAAATTGTAGAAAAATTCATATGTGCAAAAACAGAAGGAGCTACAATTCCTTGGCTTGAAGAAATCAAAAAAGACAGAACAGAATTAAATCTAACAATTGCTGATGTCAAAGATCGCACACCAGTTTACAAAGAAACAATTAATGATAAAACAAAATTTTATCAGTAAGAACAATTAAACGAAAAGAACAGGTTTGTTCAGACGAATTGAGAAAAGCAAGATCCGACAGAATGAAAAAGTATTGGCAGGAAAGACATGAAAAGGAAATAAACTGCCGAAGAGAAAGAACTAACCAAAGAGACTAAAGTGATCCTTTGTGGACACAAAAGGAAAAAATGAGTTTTGTCATTTTTCTTAGATAAATATAAAAGTTAGTGATTTATTTTAATAATATTACGAAATGGAGTGTTATCCTGAAAAAGTTTTTTTTTTTTTTTTAATTCCTAATATGTGTACGTTGCAATCTGTTCAATTTAGAACAATAAGCAACCCCATGACCCAATGAGATTAGGATGATGTGTATGATGTGTAAATGAGGTGTAGTCTTGTACAGACTCAGGCCGACCATTCCTGAGAGAGTATGGTTAATTGAGCCCCAACCATCAAAGTACACCGGTAACCACTGTCTAGCATTCAAATCCGTATAAAAGTAACTACCTTTACTAGGATTTGAACCAGGAACCTTCGTCTCCGAAAATCAGCTGTTAAACAGCTGACAAAGTTATCCTGAAAAAGTTAGCAATAATAAATCTCGGAAAAACATTATGAAATTTTTTAAATTTTTTAAATATTATCGTACCTAATTTTTGTAAATTGCATTCCTAAAACATCAAAATTTGTTACAAACTAAAATAATCAAGCGTTTTTTTTTTGTTTTTTTAAATTTATTTATTTAACGTCGCATCAACTACAACGGTCATTAGCGACGACGTTGGGGTGTAACTGTTTACAATGGAGGATGAAATGATTTTTTGTAACGTATGAAAATATGCCATGCCTGAGTGGGATTCGAACCCAGGACCGCATGATGAAAGGCGAGCACGTTACCAACTGCGCCAATGCGGCCGGCGTTTAAAGCGTTTTATATATTTTGGTTTTTAAGTTTATTTCAAAACCACATAGATCCGAATTCCGTTTCAAAACCATACAGTGTATGTTAAATTTCTCTTAAACTACGCTCTTTAGAAAATTAAGTCAGTATATCAAATTTTCTACCCTAATGCTATTTCTTTAGTAAGTCACTATGTTGTGTCATATCATGTTTTTGAGAGAAACGGTCTCCTGAAAAATATATTATTTTTGGATGTGTCTGCTTTTGTAAAACGATTTATACGATTCACTTACAGTTTGAATTACGCTAAGATAAACACTATCGATTCACTACCGATAAACACTAAACGATAAAACGATAAAACACTATCGACGTCGATTCGATATTACGTAAAATGAAAGATCAAGCCTGCGGCGTTTGGAACCGCTTATCTGACATTTAAAAACATAAAAATTGCTCGTTTAAAGCTTTGTTTCTTGTTATTTTGTTCGTATTAATTACGAAACACGAAAGTGTATTAGACATTTTCTAGCGACTAAAAAACAAAATATATGCCCGTTTTTTTTAGCGCATGTTTCACTTAGTCCATGTTTCAGAACATGCAGCACGATTAATTTTTAGAGAAAAAAATATATGGCGTATTAGAAGTGTTTCTGCATGTTTTCTAAATAATTTCAGTTAATATTCAGCTTTTTCATACAAAGGGTAAAGGAATTACAACGTTTCTAATAAAAAGAGAAATCTTTTATTTTTCATTTTTCAACTTTCATTTTACGTAGGCCTACTATAGTGTGTTTTACATTTGTACGTCTTCTGTTGATAAAAACGTCAGTCATATAATTGGGTGACCTAGTGATAAGAAACAAAATTATTTTTAATAGTCCTGAAATTAGCAGATCGAGTGAAAATAATTTAATAAATAATAAAATATTTTTTTTTATGACCACAAAGGATCACTTTAGTCTCTTTGGTTAGTTCTTTTTCTTCGGCAGTTTATTTCCTTTTCATTTCTTTCTTGCCAATATTTTTATTTTTATTATTTTTTTTTATTATTGATTTTAATTTTTTTTAAATTTGTTTTTATAGGTATTGCTCATAGCATGCATGACAACTGTTAGATCAGCACCGCAGTACTTAACTTCATATCAAGCACCTTTATTTTCGCCTGCGGTGCCACCTCCAGTAATTGGACCAGAAGGTTACCAATTTGCTCCACCAATAGTATCAGAACAGCCACATCAATACGTTATAGTTGATCAATTTGCACCACCTCCACCACCACCTCCAGTTCTTGTGGAGTATGCACCACCTTTACCACCAGCTCCACCGCCTGTTCTTGTTGGATACGCACCGCCTCATGGAGTTATAGAAACTTATGCACCACCTGCACCTCCACCTCCACCTCCGGTAGTTTTAGAAACGTATGCACCTCCACCTGTAGTAGTAGATACATACGCACCTCCTGCGCCTCCACCACCCCCACCTGTGGTTATAGACACATATGCACCTCCTCCTGTAGTTGTAGATCCATATCCACCTCCTGCCCCTCCACCACCACCACCTGTGGTTATAGATACATATGCACCTCCTCCTGTAGTTGTAGATCCATATCCACCTCCTGCACCTCCACCTGTAGTTATAGAGACATACGCACCTCCAGCCCCACCTCCGCCTCCTCCAGTTCTTATAGAAACATATGCAGCTCCTGCTCCACCACCTCCACCACCACCACCACCACCTCCAGTAGAAACTTACGGTCCACCTCCACCTCCACCACCACCACCACCACCACCTCCACCTCCAGTAGACACTTACGGACCACCTCCAACAACTGGACCTTATCCACCCGAAATCCCAATAGGCCCATATCCACCTCCCGTTCCAACCGGACCATATCCTCCACCTCCGCCACCACCACCACCTCCACCAATACCTGAAGAACCTCCAGTCACCGGACCATATCCTCCTCCTGTTCCACAAGATACTTACGGTGCACCAACTGAAGCTCCTTTACCTCCACCTGTTCCACAAGAAACATATGGTTTAAATTATTAAAAATAAAAATTATTTACTAACTTATTTATTAATTTATAGTTTATTTTTTTAATTACATTACTGTACAAATACACGGGTACAAAATCATACCAAAAATAAAGTCGTTGCATGTACTTTTATTTTAAATTCATATTCAATAAATATGTTTTTGTAAGACAAACATATTTTCAAAATTATGTTAATGCAAAAGTTTAAAGTATGAATACTAAAACAATTAAAAAAATAAAAATAATCCATTTTCATTTTCTATCAGAAATTTTAAAGTATTCAAGGAAATTCATACATTACTTTATTGAATGACACTACTATAATAATCAAAAATTAAAATATTTTACGACTATATATTTCATATCAATTTTAGTTTTTTTCTGATATGATTATTCTGTAATTATATTATTAATATAATTATTAGACACATCTATAACAACTTCTGTAGCCATCGGGAACCGATTCACAGAAAGAATATGGTTGTTATTGCTGTATACACATTTTTTTCTAACATCTGAGATTATATTTTACAATCAGTTTAAAAACAAAAACTATAAGTAAATAACATAAAAGTGTTCACATGACGAAGGCAATACCCGGTATTGCTTCGAAAAGAAAAAGAAAATTATTTATTTTTATTCCTAATTTGTGTACGTTGCAATCTGTTCAATTTAGAACAATAAGCAACCCCATGACCCAATGAGATGAGGATGATATGTATGACGTGTAAATGAGGTGTAGTTATGTACAGACCCAGGCCGACCATTCCTGAAAGAGTATAGTTAATTAAACCCCAACCATCATAGTACACCCACAACCACTGTCTAGTATTCAAATCCGTATAAAAGTAACTACGTTTACTAGGATTTGAACCAGGAACCTTCGTCTCCGAAAATCAGCTGATAAACAGCTGATTTTGGCGATGACTTTACCTCTAGACCAACCCATTTACAAGGGTAAATTATTTATAATTTTTGAAAACATTAACTACGTAACAACCCACCGGGTTGGTCTAGAGGTTAGGTCTTCGCTGAAATCAGCTGTTTAACAACTGATTTTCGGAGACGAAGGTAATTGGTTAAATTTTTTTTGCATTCAGGAGACTCCAAAGGGAGTTATAGGACATGTCAAGATAAAACTGATAAACTGAAAGTTTATCACCAATGATAAATTCATCAAATCTTAGTAAAAGTAGTTACTTTGATACGGATTTGAATACTAGACAGTGGTTACCGGTGTACTTTGATGGTTGGGGTTCAATTAACCATACTCTCTGAGTCTTTACAAGACTATACCTCATTTACACGTCATACACATCATCCTCATCTGATTGGGTCATGGGGTTGCTTATTGTTCTGAATTAAACAGATTGCAACGTACACACATTAGGGATTACAAAAAAGAACTAGATAAAACATGAATAACAGTAGCTAAAGTCCAGCCCCTCTTAGTTTGCTCCTAATGTAAACAAATAATGACGTCACTAAGCATGCGCATTTTATCAAAATGTGTACACGCTGATTAAAAAGTAACAACAACATACTTTCAAAAGTATTTAAATAGAAAATACTTTTAAAAGTATTTTTCTAAATGAAATTGTTAGACCTACATCATATCATGACTGATGTTTTTAGTACTTTAAGTACTTATAAATAAAAAATTATTAACTTAATAGGAATACGACATCCGTAAAGTCGCAGACTCTAGCGTGCACCCTGTAGTAGGTAGCTTTTGTTGACAGTAGGAGCAAACTAAGATCGGCTCAACTGTAATAAAAAAGGTTACAAAATTATCAGCAGTGATAGTAGAATGCGTATAGGAAGAAGATGATGTTGACGTTGATATGGAATACAATTATTTCAATGTATGTTAGTCGGTAAATCTAAACGGAAGATCAAGTAATTTTATACGTTTTAGTCGTGTTACGTCTTCGCCTATATCAAGTAAATTAAGCGCCAAAGAATTTGGGTGATCTGATAATTTTACTTGATATTTAGAACTTAGCTGTGTAATTTTTTTTTCACGGTGATGACACGTAAATCCCTATTCAACACATCATTTGTCACATACCATGGAGCACTCGTTATTATCCGTAATAATAACATACATTTTTAAACACTTTTATACACTTTTAAGTTCGGATTTTTGTTCTTATACATTTTGTACCTGCCCATAACAGACAGGTGAAGTGTCAAATTATTTACACTCGATCTGTTAGTTGCAGGGCTAAAATAAATAGTTCTGTTTCTTATCACATGGTCAGCCAATTAAATGACTGAATCATTTAAGAACAGAAGAGGTAGAGGTGTAAAAGACACTAATCAGAGTTGTCTCCTCTGAAAGTAATAAATTTCACTATACAGCCAGACCATGTGGTGAATGAAGTGAAGGTGTTATTTGCAGGGTGGAAAGTAGGTGCTTTTCAGAGGCCCCGGCATGCTGATAAGCGTACTTTTCCACTTAAGTGAGGAAGGCAATGGTAAACCACCTTACTCCTCGTTTTACTTAGTAAAACCTCTACAGGTTCAAACCAGCCTACAGGCTGATCACCAAAGCAACAACATTTTGTACATTATGTCACTACCACATTTTTTAACTTTTCTAGAGATACAGTTGTTCTCTTATTGAAACTTAATTTAACATAACTGGTAAAGCAGTTATACTTTGAATGTGTCTTTAAAGTTCCACTTTAAATTTCACAATTTCGATTTAAATAAAGCAATCATCATCATCTGTCAAGGATTTGGTTCAGTGACCTATTCCGGCATCCATCTCTGTTTAGGTCTTCCCGAGCTTGCCTCCTTCCCTCTGTGTTTATATTTTAATGCTCGTAGATGAAGTTTGTGTGCTGGCATGCGAAGTAAATGGTTTGACCAGTTTCTCTTGAATCGTTTATTTCAAAACCACCATAAGTAACAAAAATGAAATTTTCGGTAAACTAAGAAAAACTACCTGGATTAATAAGCTTAATTTTTACATGGTGGTTTCATGCTTATATTAAAGTACATATAAAACACATCTTTCAGTATAAAATAACTGTGTTTTTCTTTTTTATTTTGCTAGAAATTTCATTAAATATGGTGCTGTACTTATGGTGTTTTTAAAATAAACAATTTTTTGTACAAAAATAAAACAAAAACAGTGTTTTTATAAAAAAAAAAACATTTTTTTTTACTAAAAATTTCAATAGTAATTCATATTTTAAATATAATAAGTAGTTCGTGATACATTATTTGATTTTTTTTAAATTACATCAATTTTCGTCATTAAATATGATGCTGTACTTATGGTGTTTTTAAAATAAACAATTTTTTTGTACAACAATAAAACAGAAAGTGTTTTTATAAAAGAAAACATTTTTTTTTTACTAAAAATTTCAATATTAATTCATATTTTAAATATAATAAGTAGTTCGTGATACATTATTTGATTTTTTTTTAAATTACATCAATTTTCGTCAAACTCGTCATATGTTTCATTCTCCATTGTTGGCCATTGGTAGATTTCTTCATAAAATGATTTCTTTTCCACGGGTATATACTGAATAACTTTTTTTAAATCGTTGATTTTTTTAATATGAATTTTTACAGGATTTTTATATGCAGGTTCTGCTGGAAATGCGAGATGCTGCTGCAGTGTACGTTTTTTGATATTCTCAATGTAAAATGAAAATTTGATACACCATCGATGAACTGAGAACACTTTACTTTACCCAGATATTCAGTAGAGTGGTGAAATTCATTATACTTTGAAACTAGGAGTCACATAACCCTCAAAACAGCTGATAGATTGATCAGCTGATAGCAAGTTTGTTGCAGAAAGCCAGTATGTACAGTACATTTGGGGTTTCTGAAATAAACACTCGATTTTGTAAATTTCATCTGCCTATTACTTTGCCTTTAAAAATGTATACCGGGTGTCCATTAAGTCTGGAAATGGCTGAATTACAGAAAAGTGAGCGTGACTAGGTGACCAGAATGACTTTAATTGCTTGTTGCACCAAAAAAACTATTCTCGGAGATATTTGAAATTTTTGTCCGCCATCTTGGATCCGCCATATTGGATTTAACTTTCTTAATTTAAATAGAATGATGGTCATATGATACATGATTTCGATCTAAAATTTCAAAATAAATTCAATGCCGAAAACCGGAAATCGATATCTTTTATCGTTTTTGAGATATTACCATTCAACTATCCAGAACGGGGCAGAACGGCCATTCCTCCCTCCTCCGTCTTTGAGCCTACATAGACAATTTTGGTAGCAAATGAACGACTACACATAAGATTATTGAAAATAATAACTTTTTAATATCTCCACTCGTTAATAAATAGGAAATTATTGTCATTAAGAAATACGGAAAAACAATTTAACTGCTGATTTATTGCATTATTAAACTACAGTACCCTATTTAATTTGTTACCAGTTAATACTTATTGTTTGTTATTTTTGTAAATGTTAGTGTTTAAAAGGAACTAATTGTGAAAGTGAGTTACATAATTTAAAATAAAATCACCAAATGTTTCTTGACTCAAGAGTAGTTGTTGAAGTGGCCTCCTCCTACTTATTGACAATACGATGTACGTGCGTAATAACTAGTTACAGCATTACGAATGAATTCCCTTGGGATTCCAGCAGATTCATTTAGAATTCTTTCTTTGAGTTCATGCAGACTGTAAGGTCTGGTCTCAAATCAGGTGATCTCGGAGGCCATTCAATTGCTCCTCTCCTAAGTATTAACTGGTAACAAATTAAATACTGTAGTTTAATAATGCAATAAATCAGCCGTTACATTGTTTTTCCGTCTTTCTTAATGACAATAATTTCCTATTTACGAGTATTAACGAGTGGAGATATTAAAAAAGTTATTATTTTCAATAATCCTATGTGTAGTCGTTCACTTGCTACCAAAATTGTCTATGTAGGCTCAAAGACGGAGGAGGGAGGAATGGCCGTTCTGTCCCGATCTGGATAGTTGAATGGTAATATCTCAAAAACGAAAAACGATATCGATTTCCGGTTTTCGGCATTGAATTTATTTTGAAATTTTAGATCGAAATCATGTATCATATGACCATCATCCTATTTAAATTAGTAATAAAACATTATAAATTAAAAAAAACTAACCTCAAACCATAACCTTATTTTAATCATGAGTGAAAGACGCAAAATAAAAATCGAATTCAGTTTGGCTTAAAAATACGGAAAATCACTCTTTCACGCTAAACTAGGCTCTGTAGAGAAAAATGCTTAAAATAAAAGTTGTAAATCTTTTTATTTCCTATAAAATTTATTATATACACTTTTTGTCTTAAAATGCATTCTAAGGCCGAAATCCTAAAAAAATCGATTTTTCACACGTTTTCGTGAGAAAAAAACAGAAAATTGCTAATTACTGCTAAACTAAGCGTTCTACAAAAAAATGTTAGAAATAAAGTTGTAGATTTTTAAATTCTCTACAACTTTTATTATATAAATTTTTGCGGTAAATTGCATATTAAAGCCGTAATCTTAAAAAACTATGTTTTTACGTAAAAACAGCCTCACGCAGATTTTCAGCAAACATGGCGCCTACCCTACCTTGTAGAGCATAAAAAGTGTAGTAAACCAGGCGATTTTAAAAAAAATCGTAGGACCAGTTTTTGAGAAAATTGCAAAAAAGTGAAAAATTATACGAATAAACTACTACTTCCGGTTGACCGATTTTGATGAAAATGTTTGTGTCGGGTCCGGTAGTGGTATGTAACTTAAGTTTTAAGTTTCAAGTTCGTACGATGTTCCGTTCTTGAGATATTTTGTATACACACACACACACACACACACACACACACACACGCACACACACACAGACCAATCGCTAAAAACATGTTTGTGTGGGTTCAGGGGGTCTGAAAACGTATAGATCCGGTGAAAACTCGATTTCAAAAAATCGACAAGAAAACAATACTTTCCTTCCTATATATTCATATAGGCAAGAGAAAGTAAAAATTTCACAAGGCGCACAGCAAGCCGCAACACATACAGTCCACTACTCAAGAGAATATTCCCGAGGGATTCTTCCTCGATTTGTTGTTTGTTTCCGCTCGGGGACAAAAGCATCCATGCTAACACTCATCGTAGAAAAGCGTCACGTCAATTTTATGTCATTGTTGACTGAAATCAAGTTTTTACCTTGCGTAAGTTGCTGAAGGATCATTTGATAGGGCACATTGTGCAGGGATATGCAAGAGAGATAAATAAGAGTAGTGTCTGTTTCATCGATGGGTAGATCAGTCACGTTTCTTTAAATAGACAGCTAGTTATACCTCCTTTAGTTTGGCTTTTTTATTTATAAATATATCCGAGGCGGCGAGAAAAACCCATGTTCATTACCTTACGACGGGGGAATTAGTGTTCGACTCAATTGACGCGTCCTCGTCTAGTCGCAAGGAGGCCACAACCGCCTAACAACCAAATACCCGTCGTCTGGCCACTTGATCCGACATCAGTAAAGAACCCTCCACCTCCCTGGAAACTGTTTATATAATACTAGAAGGGAAATGTGAGCGGGGCGTGTAAGGGAACCTGACCAACACTCACACTCTCACTTTCATTCATCTCTTTCACTTCATCATCAGCTCAGCAAATTAGTGTGCCTATCTTACCTACTGAGATTGGAACAGTTTGATATTTGGCACACTTTTTCCTTCCCATTGATTGTACCAAAGTTCAGCTACACAACTGACTCCCTTGCCCTGATTGCAACACTTAAATATGGAACAGAAACAGAAAACAAGATGACGTTTTCCTGCCACGATGATAACATGGTTTCTTGCCGCGCAATCCCAAGGGGTGGGGTACAAGAACCTTACCTTGCCCCATTCTGATACACCGTTGTTACGCCTATGTTCTATAAAAAGCATATTAGAAAGCTTTTCCACAGGTACGAAAAAAGCTTCGATCATCAACGTAATTATGTGAAGAAGTAGCCACAAAAATACTAAATTAAGTAATTAAACATTTATTATATTTTATGTATTCACTTGTTTTTTATTTATGTCCTATAAAAGATTGTAAAAGAAAAGACCCTCCTTTATAGAAAAATAAATACATAATGGGGTTTTTCCAGGGGTGGGGTTAATAACAATCCCCCCCGCAAAATTTGTCACGTTTTTTGAATATTTCGTATATAAACTTACAGTATTTTTAACGATAAAAATCTGGTGTGAAACACTCACACAACTTTCTCTTGCCAGTGAAAATAATTAACAATAAACCTAACATTAGTAATAAACCATAAGAAATAAACAAAAAACTAACCTCAAAAAACATAACCTAATTTTAATCATGAGTGAAAGACGCAAAATGAAAATCAACCTCATTTTGGCTTAGAAATATGGAAAATCACTCTTTCTCTCTAAACTAGGCTCTGTAGAGAAAAATGCTCTAAATAAAAGTTGTAGATCTTTTAATTTTCTATAAATTTAATTATATACACTTTTGTCGTAAAATGCATACTAAGGCCGAAATGTTTAAAACATCAATTTTTCTCACGTTTTCGTGAGAAAAAAACAGAAAATTGCTAATTACCGCTAAACTAAGCGTTATACAAAAAAATGTTTGAAATAAAAGTTGTAGAATTTTAAATTTTCTACAACTTTTGTCATAAACGTTTTGCGCTAAAATGCATATTAAAGCCGCAATCTTAAAAAGAAAATATTTTTACGTAAAAACAGCCTCACGCAGAATTTCAGCAAACATGACGCCTACCCTATCTTGTAGAGCATAAAAAATGTAGTAAACCAGGCGATTTTAAAAAAAATCGTAGGACCAGTTTTTGAGAAAATCGCAAAAAAGTGAAAAATTATACGTATAAACTACTACTTCCGGTTGACCGATTTTGATGAAAATGTTCGTGTCGGGTCCGGTAGTGGTATGTAACTTAAGTTTTAAGTTTCAAGTTCGTACGATGTTCCGTTCTTGAGATATTCTGTTCACACACAGACACACACACACACACACACACACAGACCAATCGCTAAAAACATGTTTTTTGGGTTCAGGGGGTCTGAAAACGTATAGATCCGGTGAAAACTCGATTTCGAAAAATCGACATGAAAACAATACTTTCCTTCCTATATATTCATATAGGCAAGAGAAAGTAAAAATGGAGAAAATATTTTAAATAATCCTTCACCAATATTCTTCAAGTGAAAGTTAAATATACTTAGGATAAATAGATTGTTTTTTCTCAATATTGTTACTGTATGTAATAATGAAAAACTCATTGAATAAATGACACCATTAAATTACTAATTAATTAATAAAACAATTTAATAACTTTCAATAAATATCTTAACGTTAACTTAAAAAATATTGATACATGATTTTTTTAAAATATTAAATCGTTTAAATATTAAACCGTTTTTTAAAATACTAAATCGTTTAAATATTAAACCGTTTTTTTAAAATACTAAATCATTTAAATACTAAACCGTTTTTATCGTTAAAAATACTATAAGATTACCTACATAAAAAAAATATCCACAAAAGTGACAAATTATGCTTGGGAAGGGGAGAGAAATAACAGAAAAGACTCCAAAAAAATAATATCACGATGGACAAATTAAGTATATGCATAATATCAATTAAATTTTTATTTTAATAACGTTTTTAAAAAGTACCTGTCAATTCATTTAATTTAAACAAAACTAATATTGTATTAGTAGTCCTTTCTGTGTCTATTTTCGTTCTCCTTGTACATTGTTTGAAAATAAAATTATATTTAAATTACTTTTTAGTAAGAGTAATTGTTTTCATTTTATTTACCTAAATCCTTAGGTATACCGAAATTAAAATTATCAGAGCCTTTATAATTTAATAGCCTTCTTCAAAATTTCAAATTTAAACTTTAATGTAAGTTGTTGTTTAGGTCATCAGCAGAAAGGCTGGTTTTAACCTCTAGAGGCTTTACTAAGTAAAAACGAGAGTGAGGTAGTTTACCATTGCCTTATTCACTGAGTGGAAGAGTATACTTTCCAGGATGCCAAGCCCTCCGAAAAGCATCTACTTTCCACCCTGCAAATGACACCTGCACTTCATTCACCACTAACTCCAACTGTATTATGAAATAACAGATAACTGTGTCTAGTGTCACAGTACACCTCTACCTCTTCTATTCTTAAATAGTTCACTCATATAATTGGTTGACTATACCGGGTGTCCATTAAGTCTGGAAATAGCTGAATTACAGAAAAGTGAGCGCGACTAGGTGACCAGAATGACTTTAGTTGCTTGTTGCACCAAAAAAACTATTCTGGGTGATATTTGAAATTGTTGTCCACCATCTTGGATCCGCCATATTGGATTTAACTTTCTTAATTTAAATAGGATGATGGTCGTATGATACATGATTTCGATCTAAAATTTCAAAATAAATTCAATGCCGAAAACCGGAAATCGATATCGTTTTCCGTTTTTGAGATATTACCATGTAACTATCCAGATCGGGGCAGAACGGCCATTCCTCCCTCCTCCGTCTTTGAGCCTACATAGACAAATTTAGGTAGCAAGTGAACGACTACACATAAGATTATTGAAAATAAGAAGTTTTTTAATATCTCCACTCGTTCATAAATGGGAAATTATTGTCATTAAGAAATAACGAAAAACAATTTAACGGCTGATTTATTGCATTATAAAACTACAGTATTTAATTTGTTACCAGTTAATACTTATTGTTTTTGTAATTATGTAACTCATTTCCACAATTACTTCGTTATAAACACTAACATTTAAAAAAATAACAATAACTGGTAACAAATTAAATACTGTAGTTTTATAATGCAATAAATCAGCCGTTAAATTGTTTTTCGTTATTTCTTAATGACAATAATTTCCCATTTATGAACGAGTGGAGATATTAAAAAACTTAGTATTTTCAATAATCTTATGTGTAGTCGTTCAGTTGCTACCTAAATTGTCTATGTAGGCTCAAAGACAGAGGAGGAAGGAATGGCCGTTCTGACCCGATCTGGATAGTTAAATGGTAATATCTCAAAAACGAAAAAAGATATCGATTTCCGGTTTTCGCCATTGAATTTATTTTGAAATTTTAGATCGAAATCATGTATCATATAACCATCATCTTGTTTTAATTAAGAAAGTTAAATCCAATATGGCGGACAACAATTTCAAATATCACCCAGAATAGTTTTTTTGGTGCAACAAGCAACTAAAGTCATTCTGGTCACCTAGTCGCGCTCACTTTTCTGTAATTCAGCCGTTTCCAGACTTAATGGACACCCGGTATAATAAAAAAACAAAACTTTTTTTGAGCCCTGGAACCAACAGATCGAGTGCAATTAATTTAACACTCCACCTGCCCGCTATGGGTAAAACTTAATTATTAACACTATTATTAAAAATGTGTTGTTTAGGTCATCAGCCAAAACGCTGTTTTAAACTTGTAGAGGTTTTACTAAGTAAAATGAGGCGTCAGGTGGTTTACCATTGCCTTACTCACTGAGTGGAAGCGTATTCTTTCCAGCACGCCACACTCTCTGAAATGCATCTACTTTCCACCCTACAAATGACACCTTCACTTCACTCACCACAGGGTCTACCTGTATAATGAAATAGGAGATAACTATGACTAGTGTATTTTACACCTGTACCTCTTCTTTCCTTAAATACTTTTTTTTATCCGACGCTGGGAGAAAAACTCATTTTCACTCCCTCATGATGGAGGAAATAGTGTTGGACTCAATTGAGGCGTCCTCGTCCAGCCCCAAAGAGGCCGAAACCGCCTACCAACGAAAAACCCGCCGCCTGGCCACTTGATCCGGCATTAACAAAGAACCCTCCACCTCCCTCGGAACACTACAAGGAAAATGTGAGCGGGACGTGGAAGGGAACCGTAGCCTCTTCCCTCCCGCACGCCACTAGATCCCATGGAGGCATCGCCGAAATTACCAGGGCTGCCTCCGTAGATACAGTTCTATAAGCACTACATATTCTCAGAGCCAATTTCTGCTGGGTCCTTAGAAGCCTACCGCTGTAACTTTTAAATGTTAGGGCTCTGCTCCATACAAGTACACCATACAATACCACTGATGTTGCCACTGCTGCCAACATCAACCTCTTTGCTTCCCCCTTGGGCCCCCAATATTAGGCATCCCTTAAATACTTAAGTCATGTAATTTGGTGACCATGTGTTAAAAAACAAAAACATTTGTTATAGCTCTAGGACTAGCGATTGATTGCAAATAATTTAATACTCCACATTCCTGTTATGGCAAATTTACTTAGACCAGCGGTTCCCAACGTTTTTTTTCTCCCGTACCCCTTGGTGAATTTTTAACTAAAATTGTTCCCCCAAAGATTTAACATCACTGTAACTACAATACTTCACTAAGTAGGGGCTATTTAATCACTAGCTAATCTCTAATCAATTTGCATATTTTCATATGTTTTTTATTTATTTCCAAATATTTTGCATAATGTAAATTTATTTTTTTATAATCATAATGGTATTTTTCTGTGAGTATACATTGGTTAGTTTTTAAATACTGCAAAATATAACTTAGGCTACACTTGTACGTTTTATTATGTGTTCAAATTAAAATATAAATTTAAACCAATGAAAATTAAAGTTAACACAAGCATTTAAAATATATTTTATTGAAAACTGAACATTTCTTGAATGGTCCTAATTTTGCATGAAAATACAGTACTAATGACAGAGTTATAATAATTATAGTATTTCTAATCTAAGACAAGACAGATTAGTTTTAAACTTTGAAAAACTCACATCGAATACAAAATTCTTTTAAATTTGTAAATACAAAATCTAACATGAAAATTGTGAGGTATTGAAACTAAATATTAGTTCAGGAAACGTCTTCAGAATCTTTTTTAGTGTGTCCCTTGAGACTGTTTTGTTGCACTTAATTGTTTGAAATCAGGTTCAAATGTAGATAAATAATGCCTCAGATCTGGGCTTGCATTAAGCTTGCCAGTACAATAACCCCACCAAGTTACTCAGAAAAACAACGTCCGCCATTACCCATTATTTTTGGCGTACCCCTAACCGGTTCGTCGTGTACCCCTAAGGGGTACGCGTACCCCGGGTTGGGAACCGCTGACTTAGACTACGATATAGTATAAAAAAATCTGGTGTGAAACACTCACACAACTTTCTCTTGCCAATATAAATAATTAACAATAAACCTAATATTAGTAATAAAACATTAGACATAAACAAATAAACTAACCTTAATAAACATAACCTAATTTTAATCATGAGTGAAAGACGCAAAATGAAAATCAACCTGTTTGGCTTCAAAATACAGAAAATCACTCTTTCACGCTAAACTAGGCTCTGTAGAGAAAAATGTTTTAAATAAAAGTTGCAGATCTTTTAATTTTCTATAAATTTGATTATATACACTTTTATTATAAAATGCATACTAAGGCCGAAATCTTAAAAAAATCGATTTTTCTCACGTTTTCGTGAGAAAAAAACAGAAAATTGCTAATTACTGCTAAACTAAGCGTTATACCAAAAAATGTTTGAAATAAAAGTTGTAGGTTTTTAAATTCTCTACAACTTTTATTATATAAATTTTTTTGCTAAATTGCATATTAAAGCCGTAATCTTAAAAAAACTTTGTTTTTACGTGAAAACAGCCTCACCCAGAATTTCAGCAAACATGGCGCCTACCCTATCTTGTAGAGAATAAAAAATTGAGTAAATGAGGCGATTTTAAAAAAAATCGTAGGACCAGTTTTTGAGAAAATCGCAAAAAAGTGAAAAATTACACGAATAAACTACTACTTCCGGTTGACCGATTTTGATGAAAATGTTCGTGTCGGGTCCGGTAGTGGTATGTAACTTAAGTTTCAAGTTTCAAGTTCGTACGATGTTTCGTTCTTGAGATATTCTGTTCACACACAGACACACACACACACACACACACACACACACACAGACCAATCGCTAAAAACATGTTTTTTGGGTTCAGGGGGTCTGAAAACGTATAGATCCGGTGAAAACTCGATTTCGAAAAATCAACATGAAAACAATACTTTCCTTCCTATATATTCATATAGGCAAGAGAAAGTAAATATACTATACATGTAAAACATGTGTAAGTATACTAAAGTAGTTTATATACTAACTGGAAGATAGTCACGTGTATAAAGGTTTTTAAAACAAAATATTTTCAATATTAACTAAACGAAATCAGTAGTGGAAAACAGACTGGCACAAAACCACCTCGTCCTCGTCACCTACCGAAACTGATCTACTGCGGATGATAGGTCATATCTAAGCATTGAAACACAAGCTAACATTTTAAAGTTATTTTTAAAAATCGAATTTTAATAAAACCGTTCTGTCAATTTTTACTTTCTCTTGCCTATATGAATATATAGGAAGGAAAGTATTGTTTTCATGTCGATTTTAACAAATACCCTCTTCACCGGATCTACAGGTTTTCAGACCCCCTGAACCCAAAAACATGTTTTTAGCGATTGCTCTGTGTGTGTGTGTGTGTGTGTTTGTGTTTGTGTTGCGTGCGTGCGTGTGTGCGCGCGCGCGTGTGTGTTTGCGTGTGTGTGTGTGAAAAGAATATCTCAAGAACGGAACATCATACAAACTTCAAACGTGAAACTTAAGTTACATACCACTACCGGACCCGACACGAACATTTTCAAATCGGTCAACCGGAAGTAGTAGTTTATTCGTATAATTTTTCACTTTTTTGCAATTTCTCAAAAACTGGTCCTACGATTTTTTTAAAAATCGCCTGATTTACTTAGCTTTTTATTCTCTACAAGATAGGGTAGGCGCCATGATTGCTGAAATTCTTGGTGAGGCTGTTTTAACATAAAAAAATTGTTTTTTGAAGTTAACGGCTTTAATAGTCTATGCATTTTATCGCAAAAAATTATACAATAACAGTTGTAGAAAATTTAAAAACCTACACTTTTATTTCCAAAATTTTTTTGTATAACGCTTAGTTTAGCAGTAATTTGCAATTTTCTTTTTTTCTCACGAAAACATGTGAAAAATTGATTTTTTAAGATTTCGGCTTTATAATGCATTTTACGACAAAAGTGTATCATTAATTTTATAGAAAATAAAACGATCTACATCTTTTATTTAAAGCATTTTTCTCTACAGAGCCTAGTTTAGTGTGAAAGAGTGATTTTCCGTATTTTTAAG
Organism: Catonia carolina; assembly: GCA_035578175.1. Classification (NCBI taxonomy): domain Eukaryota; kingdom Metazoa; phylum Arthropoda; class Insecta; order Hemiptera; family Achilidae; genus Catonia; species Catonia carolina. The sequence continues at coordinate 2,884,096 of JAQMRL010000020.1, read as the reverse complement.
CCGAACTGATGTCGATTTCCATTTTGCGTCTTTCACTCATGATTAAATTTAGGTTATGTGTTTTGAGGTTAGTTTTTTTTTTATTTCTAATGTATTATTACTAATGTTAGGTTATATTGTTAATTATTTGCATTGGCAAGAGAAAGTTGTGTGAGTGTTTCACACCAGATTTGTATAAATATTAATTTTAAAGACTAGTCAAATTCTGTTATGTGATCCCGGAAAGGCGACAGGGAGGCCATCTTGTGGTAATCACTTACTGATACGCGATTGGGCGGTTGCAACACAGCGGACATTTTATTAATTTTCAACTATTCCGAATTATAAAATTTGGTAAATTTACGAAGACTATAGCTTTCAGTTAAATATAGACGTATTAAAATACACTTTTTATAAGACAAATACCTATATTATAATGTTAACTAAACGAAATTAGTAAAGAAACGAAAGACTAACACCAGAACATCTTGTCCTCCAGACCTGCGGAAACCGATCTTTTGCAGACGAAAGGTCACGTCCAAGCATTGATAACGAAATAAACATTTTTCATTTTTTATAAAATCTAATTTTATAAAGTACTGTTGTTATTTTTAAAAATAATAATTTTTCATCCTGATCAAAGGCAGTTGTAGGCTACAATCCCGTAAAGGTAATCAGGAGGCCATCTTGTAGATCCATCGGTACGCAAGTGGTCGGTTCCGATAGAGCGGACATTTTATTACTTTCTAACTATATTCCGATGTAAAATTTGGTCAATTTACTTATACTATAGCATCCAGTTAAATATAATATTGCACTTTTTATAAAACAAATAATTTATAATGTTAACTGAACGAAATTAGTAAAGAAACGACAGACTAGCACCAGAACATCTCGTTCTCGAGACCTGCGGAAACCGATCTTTTGCGGATGATTGGTCACGTCCAAGTATTGAAAGCGAAAAAAATAATTTTAATTTTTATAAAATCTAATTTTATAACGTACCGTTCTGCCATTTTTATAAATAATAATTTTGCATCCTGATCAAAGGCAGTTGTAGGCCACAATCCCGTAAAGGCGACCGAAAGGCCATCTTGTCGATCCACCGTTACGCGAGTGAGCGGTTCTAATAGAGCGGACATTTTATTAATTTCCCACTAATCCGAAATATAAAATTTGGTAAATTTACGTAGATTATAGCAACCAGTTAAATATATTAATATTTTTTTTATAAAACAAATATCTAATAATGTTAACTGAACGAAATTAGTAAAGAATTTTTATAAAATCTAATTTTACAACGTACGTTGTGTCATTTTTATAAACAATATTTTTGTTTTAAAATTTTATAAAGAACTAAAAAAATCGATAGCCAAAACAGATAGAGAGAAAATAGCAAAAATGGTTAGCAATATTCTAATGTAGATGTAATTAAAAGAGAAAAGAGGAAAATAAAATAGTAAGTATATAATTTTTACTTTTTTATTGTTTTTTTTTGTTTTTAAATATAATAAAAAATTTTAAATTGAATTAAATTATCTTTGTTTTATTAAAAATAGTGTAAGTTTAATAATTATTAAAATGTAATTTATCATAATTGATACAATCGTAATCTTAGTAAATAGCAAAGTATTGGTTAAGTTAGTGTAGTAAGTAAATACAGAAGGTATTAAAAGCTATTGCTAATAGTTAATACTTTAGTTTTTTGATATTTATTTAAAAGTTTCCAACCCATCCTAGTAGATGGTTTTGTCCGTAGTGGATGGGATAATTTACACCACCTCTAGCCTCATAGGATAGTAGTTTACTGTAAAAAAAATTTAATTATCGTAATTTATTTTTTATGTAATGTGTAATATTATGGAAATAAATAAATAGCCTAATAATAAAATTTTTTATTATTATTATTATTATTAAATATATTAAATTCTTGTAAAATAAACTCTGTTGTATAACTTTATGATGAAAGAAAGTTGTATTAATGTATTTCAAATACACCGGAAATAGAAGGTACTGTATGACCAAATACATTATATTTTTGTAACATTTTACTAGAAGTAATTATTATTATTATTATTATTATTATTATTATTATTATTATTATTATTATTATTATTATACAATAAGGTCGATTATCAAGGTAATCACTTTCTATTTTCTTTGCATGTGCCTAAAGTCATTTCACTTTTACCTGTCATCATGATTTGGTAATTTGATATTATTGTGACAGTAATGCTCGTTAATAAAATAGTTACAACATAACCTATCTTAAGATTATTATTGTAATTAAAACTTTATAACCATGGTCAAATCTTTAACTAACGGATTAAAAATTATTGAATTTGTTTTTAAATTTTTATTTAAGTAGCCCGTAAGTTATTTATAATTAAATGTTGTTTTTTATATTTAAAGTATTGACATTCAAATTATAGTCAAACTTCTGAAAAACGAACAATCGCGAGACCAAAAAATTTGTCCGCTATTAAAATTTCAATGTTCACAATCATAACACGAGAAACAGAAATGATTATTATGTGGCTAATCACTCCATAAAATTGTTTGAACAAAAACCTACTTATGCAGGGAGAAAATTCATGAATAAATTACCCCAATTTTTAAAATGTTGTGATTATTTGCATTCGTTTAAAAAAATCTAAAAAATTGCTTGATCGATGAAACTTTTTAGAGCGTACAAGAATTTCTTTCTTGATAGTAGTGATACATTGTATGATTCTTATATGTATTTCAGGGGTTATAACTGACATCTCCTATATTCCTCCCGGAGTCTTCTGGACGCGAAAAAAGTCTCACTAGTAACTTAAGTACATAACCGTCTCCATTTTTACCAGGTGTCAATAAAACTGTTGAAGAATAAGTTCTTTACGTTTTTAATTTCCTTTTTACTTTCTCTTGCCTATATGAATATATAGGAAGGAAAGTATTGTTTTCATGTCGATTTTTCGAAATCGAGTTTTCACCGGATCTATACGTTTTCAGACCCCCTGAACCCAAAAAACATGTTTTTAGCGATTGGTCTGTGTGTGTGTCTGTGTGTGAACAGAATATCTCAAGAACGGAACATCGTACGAACTTGAAACTTGAAACTTAAGTTACATACCACTACCGGACGCGACACGAACATTTTCATCAAAATCGGTCAACCGGAAGTAGTAGTTTATTCGTGCAATTTTTCACTTTTTTGCGATTTTCTCAAAAACTGGTCCTACGATTTTTTTTAAAATCGCCTCATTTACTCAATTTTTTATTCTCTACAAGATAGGGTAGGCGCCATGTTTGCTGAAATTCTCGGTGAGGCTGTTTTCACGTAAAGACGTTGTTTTTTTAAGATTACGGCTTTAATATAAATTTTAGCGCAAAAACTTATATAATAGAAGTTGTAGAGAATTTCAAAACCTACAACTTCTGTTTAAAACATTTATTTGTATAACGCTTAGTTTAGCGGTAATTTGCGATTTTCTGTTTTTTTTCTCACGAAAACGTGAGAAAAATCGATTTTTTAAACATTTCGGTCTTAGTATGCATTTTACGACAAAAGTGTATATAATTAAATTTATAGAAAATTAAAAGATCTACAACTTTTGTTTAGAGCATTTTTCTCTACAGAGCCTAGTTTAGCGTGAAAGCGTGATTTTCCGTATTTTTAAGCCAAACTGAGTTCGATTGTCATTTTGCGTCATTCACTCATGATTAAAATAAGGTTATGTTTTTGAGGTTAGTTTTTGTTCATTTCTAATGTTTTAATACTAATGTTAGGTTTATTGTTAATTATTTGCATTGGCAAGAGAAAGTTGTGTGAGTGTTTCACACCAGAATTTTTATTTTTCGAATTGTGGAAAGAGAAACATGACAGTAGTTAGCTACTCGCTCATGGCTTTTGTCAAGAGGCAGGAAAAAACATTTTTGTTTAGCTTCAACTTCACAGCAATTCATTACACTGCATATTAGATTTTGGTCAGCACTGTGAATAGTCTGCCCACATTTTCGAGAAACTAACATTTCTGTTTACAGTAACAAATATTTATATCCGTACCGTTAACCTACAAACGTTTTTGCGATATACTGTAAAGTTCAACCGTTCTTAGTTTGCTCCTACTGTCAACAAACAAAAGCCACCTACTACAGGGTGCACGCTAGAGTCTGCGACTTTACGGATGTCGTATTCCTATTAAGTTAACTATTTTTTAAATTATAGGTACTTAAAGTACTAAAAACATCAGTCATGATATGATGTAGGCCTAACAATTCCATTTATAAAAATATTATTAAAAGTATTTTGCATTTAAATACTTTTGAAAGTATTTTGTTGTTACTTTTTCATTAGCGTGTACACATTTTGATATAATGCGCATGCTCAGTGACGTCATTATTTGTTTACACTAGGAGCAAACTAAGAGAGGCTGTACTTTATATGTTTTGAGTGTAGTATAAGTTGTTGTATTTGTCGTACTGAAATTAAAGCAGACGCGCATACGCACTGATGCTTTCCCCCTTTACCCCTCGATGCAAACAAAGGCAACCTCGTGACTCAACTAACTATTTTAAGAATATACAACGGCCATAATACCAATAAGCCGTCACCTCGATTTTATGTTGATATTTCAGAGAGTAGCGCTCAAAACCAAACCAATAGTTCGGTGCCAGAAACAGAATTTTAATTTAATTTTTTATGTATGTAAAAACGATTATGAAAGACTTGGAAAGCAGTAGGTAAACATAATTAAAATACCCAATATTTTTGCGTTAAAACCAGCTGGTTTTACCAAAAGAAAATAACAAAATTTATAATTTTTTTTAAAATATTTTTGTTGTAAAGAGTGATTTTTTAGTTCTGTAACAAATTGTAAATGTCTGGTATTTTTTTTTCTAAGAAAGGGAAATTTTGTTTTGTGAGGCAAATTAGGTAGCCTTGCTCAACCGGTATAGATATGCCAGTGTGAGTTGATTCTGTTTGATCTGTGTAAAATTTTATGCTGTTTCCGATCGTGTTACGAGCAGTATGTCTTTTACTCTACAACAACGGGAACACAGTAGGTAAACATAATTAAAATACCCAATATTTTTGCTTGAAAAACCAGCTAGTTTTACCAAAAGAAAATAACAAAATTTATAACTTTTTTTATATTTATGTTGTAAAGAGTGATTTTTTAGTTCTGTAACGAATTGTTAATGTCTGGTATTTTTTTTCTAAGAAAGGGAAATTTTGTTTTGTGGCGCGAATTTGGTAGCCTTGCTCAACCGGTATAGATATGAAAGTGTGAGTTGATTCTACTTGAGCTGTGTAAAATTTTGTGCTGTTTCCGATCGTGTTACGAACAGAATGTCTTTTACTCTAGAACGACGGGTTTGGGTTTTCATTCTTCAACAATAATTTGCTACGAGATCGTACGTGAGTGTAAAAGAATCATTTCAAATTAAATTTTTTGGTGTTCCTTCACGAGAAAAAATGTAAATTTCTAGGCTAACAAACCGATTTCGAGGACAGGTAATGTTTGCGACAGAAAACGTAGTGGTCGACCTAGTCTCTTAACAGATGACATTTTAGAGAATGTGAAAACAAGATTGCTCAATTCTCCACGGAAAAGCTTATGAAAACTATCCTCGCAATTTGGTTTGTCATATTCGAGTGGTCAGAAAGCTGCTTTAAAATTGAAATTGTATCTGTATCGCGTACGATTAGCTCAAGAGCTTCAGCCTTTAGATTTAAACAAGCAATTGTTCTAGGGTAAAAGACATTCTGTTCGTAACACGACCGGATACTGCAAAAAGTTTTACACAGCTCAAGGTGAATCAACACACACTGCTGTATCTTTACCGGTTAAATAGCGCTACAAACTTCGTGTTGAAAAGGAAACAAAATTTCCTTTTCTTAGGAAAAAATAGGACCAGATATTAACAATTGGGTAACAAAAATAAAAAAAACACTCTGTAGAAGGTAGAAAATAATGATTAAAAGAAACATAGGCATAAGGTATTATTTAACGTAAAGACAGTTTCCACTTAGCTGATATTATTTTTTTTTGAAACTAGACCTCATATTGTTAAATTACATAATTACATCTAAGATATCTTAGATTTCTTTTAGTTTAAATTTTTTAACCCGACGTTTCCCTTGTAGTAAATATAAACAGTTGCGAGGGAGGTGGAGGGTTCTTTGCTGATGTCGGATCAAGTGGCCAGGCGGCGGGTTTTTGGTTGGTAGGCGGTTGCGGCCTCCTTGCTGCTGGACGAGGACGCCTCAATTGAGTCCAACACTACTCCCCCCATCGTGAGAGAGTGAACATGAGTTTTTTCACGCCGCCTCGGATAGAAAAAAAAATTTCTATTAATTATCCAGATAGACTTTTTCATTTTTCTTTTTACAAAGTATTCCTCAGTTAAAATTTAAAGCGGATCATCGCAATGACTTAAAAAAAATTTGTAAGTTATCTTCTACTTGAGCTCCCAAAAAATTGGGAAATTATAATAAATACAAACATCCAAAAGTTAAGGCGTAAACGCCACAAGAAAAACAGTTAAATAATTTAAAAAACTATGCAAAATTGAATATTTTTAGAATTAAAGGCAAGGAAAAACATGCACACCTCGTAACTCCCAAATCGTAAATTTTACACAAGACTGAAGAAACGTTACTATTTTTTAACTACAGTAATCCCTCGTTATTCGCGGGGGTTACGTTCCGGAGGGTTACCGCGGTTAGTAAAACCGCGGATAATGATACCTTATATAAACGAAAAGATGGGGGTTAGGTTCTAAAGGTAAAGTCCTGTAGTCGTTTTATGTGTTTTACTGTATTAAAAATAAACTGTAATTAAAAAATAACTGTATTTTACTGTAATTAAAAAAATATAGAGACAGGTTTTTTCAAATGCATGATAATGGCTCTGGAAACGTTTAATTTTCCAGAACTCGTTTCAGAACTCGTTTTCAGAAACAATGGTGCAACTTGCTCAAGCAACCAATATTACCGGAAGAAAGATTTGTGATTACTTTGAACATTTTAAATGTACCTATTTTGAACTTTTTGACTACCGGTATTCAATATTATAAAGCATTGTTTGGCCAGTAATAATCTTTTAAAGTTAGTTTTATTAACATATATCAGCGGTTCCCAACCTTTTTTTTCCGTATCCCTTGGTGAATCTTTAACTAAAATTGTTCCTCCAAAAATGTAACATCACTGTAACTACAATCAACACAATTTTTAATCAATTTGCATATTTTCATATGTTTTTTATTTATTTCCAAATATTTTGCATGATGTAAATTTATTTTTTTATAATCATAATGGTATTTTTCTGTGAGTATACGTTGGTTAGTTTTTAAATTCTGCAAAATATAACTTACACTTTTACATTTTATTATGTGTTCAAATTAAGATAAATTTAAACTAAGGAAAATGAAAGTTAACACAAGCATTTAAAATAAATATTTTTTTGAAAACTGAACATTTCTTGTATGGTCTTAATTTTGCATGAAAATACTAAAAACAGAGTTATAATAATTATAGTATTTCTAATCTAAGACAAGACAGATTAGTTTTGAACTTTGGAAAAACTCACATCGAATACAAAATTCTTTTAAAATTCGTAAATACAAAATCTAACATGAAAATTGTGATGTATTGAAACTAAATTATTAGTTATGGAAACGTCTTCAGAACTCTTTTTTAGTGTGACCTTGAGGCTGTTTTGTTGCACTTAATTGTTTGAAATCAGGTTCAAATGTAAACAAATAAAGCCTTAGATCTGTGCTTGCATTAAGCTTGTCAGTACAATAACTCCACCAAGTTACTCAGAAAAATAACGTCAGCCATTGCCCTTTATTTTCGGTGTATTCCTAACCGGTTCGTCGCGTACCCCTAAGGTGTACGCGTACCCCGGTTGGGAACCGCTGACCTATATGAATGTGCGGGCAGCGATCTGACAACAATGCTTCAACAACCATCGGAACATTTTCTTCCGGATTATTACAGTATTTAAACCTAGCCTAAATAATTTATTGTAATTTTATATTTTTTTAATAAATAGCTGTATAGTTTTACTTTCTCTTGCCTATATGAATATATAGGAAGGAAAGTATTGTTTTCATGTCGATTTTTCGAAATCGAGTTTTCACCGGATCTATACGTTTTCAGACCCCCTGAACCCAAAAAACATGTTTTTAGCGATTGGTCTGTGTGTGTGTGTGCGCGCGCGCGCGTATGTGTGTGTGTGTGTGCGCGCGCGCGCGCGTGTGTGTGTTTGTGTGTGTGTGTATGTATGTGTGTGTGTGTGTGTGTGCGCGCGCGCGCGCGCGCGCGCGTGTGTGTGTGTGTGTGTGTGTGTCTGAGTATACAAAATATCTCAAGAACTATCTTCCGCCGGCCGCGTTGGCGATGTTGGTAACGTGCTCGCCTCTCATCACGCGGTCTTGGGTTCGAATCCCACTCGGGCATGGCATTTTTTCATACGTTACAAAAAATTCATTTCATCCTTCACCGTCTGCATTAGCAGCAATTTACAAAACAGTCAGACGTTAAACCAAAAAAAAAATATCTTCCGCTTTAAGGGCTACAAAAAAAATAAATCTGCATCCTTACCGCATCGGTGTCGTTCATGAACTAAAAGAAGTTTACCATAGTGTAATAACACCCCTATCGCTGCCGGCAACACATACGGCAAATAAAAGCGATAGGTTGGCAAGGGTGTTAACAAAACACAAAAAAAATTTAAGGAAGCTCAAAAAAAACAAACACTCGGGAAATTCGCTGCATAAAAGAAATAAATCTGGAAAAGTAAGTGGTAAAAATAATTTAATTTGTATAACAAGAAATATATATATGGTAAACAGCAAAATTGTACAATGTTACCCAACCTTAAATGGCTGGAAGGTTTAATACGATATCAGATCCAAAAAAAATGTACTTCCTGAGGTAAATTTTATAAATATTAAGTAAAACAATAAAAATTAAAGATATATTCATTAAAAGAATAACTGAACATCAAAAAAATATATGGCCAAATGATTTCGAATTTAAACTTATCCTTTTGTTTAGCATGCTAGCAGCTTCTTTTCGATATAGGCCCTACATATTTTATAATTATTACTTTTAGAATTTTTAAATTAAAAAAAAACTAAATTCATAATCAACCTTTTCAATAAGGTGTAAAACAAGAATAATAATAAAAAATTATGAAATAAAATGTTAAATTTTATCTTTAGAATTTTAAATTTAGAAATATACACATATTCAAATTCAACCCTTTTAATTAAGAGTAAAAAAAAGAATAATTATTAAAAAATTTTATGCAATGGAAAAATTAAATTTTACAGAACAATGTTCCTGATTGCTTAGTTTAGCAAAAGAATTAACAGGAAAACCTTTCAAGCAGGTCACTTTGAATTCACAAATTTTCCTGTCTAAAACAAGACGTTACCGAGATGAATCCTAATTTCTGGCGTGATCTTTTCCCCAAAAGGCATCGGTTATCACTTAGAAAACACCTTAAGTAGATGGATGAACTCCTCTCATGATAGATAAAATAATAAAACATACCCTTTTGTAGTTAACACTTATTTTTGAAGCACTACTGACGTATGCAACAATCAATGGAAGATCCCTGATGAAATTCTCATCCAAATTGGACTCCAAATAACTCCACGAAAGAAATTGTCAGGAAACATTGAACATCAATTCCGGGATGGTGGCGAGGTGAAAAATTGTCATTCTCAGGAGTCGAACCCCATGTACTGATTACAGATATAGTAAGATTATTAAACGGCAATTCCCGTTCCCGGATTTGAACCCTGAAGAAAAGATCGAGCTAGTGTTAATATTAAGTAAAATAAGCGTCGATCTCAAGCAAAAGCACAAACGCATACAGAATGCAATGTAAATGAACAAAATATAACAAAGTTATGAATTTAAAGATAGAAACTTAATACGAGTTGCAATAGATAGACAATAATAAAGTTTAAGAAACTAGACAATTAAAATAAGCTATTACTATTCGAAGAAGAATACAATTTACCAATTACAAAACTTTACATCATTTACAATAAATTTATCATAAGTCAAAATTTGTTTTACATAGATCAAAATCGAATCTAGTAGTCAAGAAATTGCAAGTACAATTGCAACGTAGATTCGTTAGTACAAAAATATAATTTTATGCAACTCGTAATAAAAATTTCCAGCTCTCGGAATACTAAAATAAAACAAATTACTTACCATGTTTAAATGGCAAGAAGAATTAACTTATTCAAAAGTTATAAATTTAAAATACACGTAATAAAAATTTACTACATATCAACCGAAATTAACTCAACGAAAATTCAACAGAGAGTGTCTTGTCATGCAAATGGAGTAGCTCGATGAGAGGGCGGAACGCAGTTAGCAGTAAAACCGGTAGAGCGCACCACCGGACGGTGAGTCAAATAACGTCGCCAGATGATTCGAGTTATCGGCAACCAAAACAACTAGCGAACGCCAACAAAACCAAAACAAAACGTAACAATCTGAAAGCAGATGTTACAATAGGAAACGTACCTACAGTATTGTCGTTGGATACGTTCTCTTGTTAATGACAACGGTGTTGAAATATTGGATCGTGTTATTTATTTCTTATTGGATTTTTTTCTTTGGGGAAATTTAAAGAATGAGGTTTTTAAAAACAATCCTCATACAATTGAAGAATTGAAGGCTAATATTGAAAGTGAGATTACAAACATTAATGAGCAAACACTACGAAAAGTGGCTGCAAATGTTATGAAACGTGTCCGAACTTGCATTACAAGCGGAGGAAGTCATTTTGAACATTTATTGTGAAGTTTTAAAGGTAATCTGAATGTAATAATGGTAATAATTTCATACCGTATAATTTGTAATTACTTAATGTAATAAATTAGCGGTCTCAAACTTCGAAGTGCGTCCTTTTTGAAACACCCGTTAGTAGACAATGTCTCAGATCGTTTCGAAAGTAATATTGAAGAAAGTAGGAGTGACGAATTTAGCGAAGACAGTGAAAATGATCAATTTGATCACCCTGTTGATGCCTGCGCCCTTTTAACTACTTAATTTATTATCTTTTTTAAAAAGTTACATTTTGCAAACATCAAAAAATTCGAAATCTACATCGCACCGGCTCAAAGAATGTAAGTTCACTTTTTTTTTTGTCTGCATTAAGGAGACTCCAGGAGGAGTATAGGACATGTCAGTTATAACACCTGAAATATATATAAGAATCACACAATGTATCACTACTATCAAGAAAGAAATTCTTGTACACTATAAAAAGTTTCACCGATCAAGTAATTTTTCAGATTCCTTTTAAAGGAATTAAAATCCTAACAACATTTTAAAAATTGGGGTAATTTATTCATGAATTTTCTTCCTGCATAAGTAGGTTTTTGTTCAAACAATTTTGTGGAGTGATTAGCCACATAATAATCATTTCTGTTTCTCGTGTTATGATTGTGAACATTGAAATTCTGCATAAAATGATTTTGCCTAACATACATGATCACCAGAAAAATGTAGAGAGAGGGAACTGTAAGCAATTTAAGCTCCTTAAATAGTGGCCTGCATGAGGTTACCTGGTTAGCTTCCACCATACACCTAATTGCTTTCTACTCGTAATATATATGTAATTAAATTTAAAATTAATTGCATATAAATATTTCAGTTTTGCATAATAAAAATATTAATCAAAAAGTAAGGTAATACAAATGTAGATAATAAAATAATATTGAAATTGAAATATATATTTCTAACCACAAGAATACGGTAAACATAAAACACTCACCAGTATTTAAACATGTATAAACATTGGTAAGAGTTTTATGTTTACCGTATTCTGGTGGTTAGAAATATACTGGGTGATTCATTTAAAAGTAGCTCGCCGCTCGAGTAATTTAATTTATAGCCGCTCGAGTAATTTTCATATGCTGTATTGGCAGCACTGATCACGATGTGATCGACTGGCCTTTATAGTACAAATTTATATTATTATTTAATTATTATATTATTATAGACTAAATTTTTTTCCAGCAAGATGGTGCAACATGTCACACGTCTCGCCAGTCCCTATCTCATATCAATCAGGCTTTTCCCATGCGAGTTGTTAGTAAAGATTTATGGCCTCCTCGTTCACCCAATTTGAGTATGTGCGATTTTTTTCTATGGGGTTATTTAAAAGGAACTGTTTATCAAACAAACCCCCGCAGTATACAAGAGCTAAAGAATAACATCTTGGCAGCCATTCAAGCTATAGACGTTTCCGTATTGCGTCGTGTGTGCATTAATAACATTGAATTAGCGCACAAATGTGTAAGCGTTCAAGGACGCCACTTTCAGCATCTACTGTAAAGGTGAAGTTAAAATTTGTATATAAATTTTAAATAAATACCTATGTAAAATTATGTATTAAGTAATTCTATTTATTCATTTACTATTTGAATCCAATTGAGTGCCGAAGGCCGCTGTTAAATGCAGCGGGCTACTTTTAAATGAATCACTCTGTATATTTTGTAAACACCCCTATCGCTGCCGGCAACACACACGGCAACAAAAGCGATAGGTCGGCTAGGGTGTTAACAAAAGATAAAAAAAAATTTAAGGAAGCTCAAAAAAACAGACACTCGGGTAATCGTTGCATAAATGAAATAAATCTGGAAAAGTAAGTAGTAAAATAATTTAATTTATAACAATAATATATAATGTAAACAGCCAAAATTGTACAAGGTTACCCAATCTTAAATAGCTGGAAAGTCTAATACAATATCAGATCCAAAAAAAATGTACTTCCTGAGGTAAATTATTATAAATATTAAGTAAAACAATAAAATATTTAAAGATATACTCATTAAATGATAACTGAAAATCGAAATAGCCAAAATATTTTTTGAATTTAAACTTTTATTTTCAAGTTTAGCATGCTAGCAGCTTCCTACTCAATATATATTTTATCATTATTACCTTAAATTCCGAACGCAAAAAAGTGTGTTTTCGACTCTAACCTTTTTTGCTTTACCCCGATTTTCTCCTAAACTATTGGAGATAGAGTTCTGGGACAGGTTTTACACAATTTGTCAGCTCATTTTACATAAAACTTATCTAATTTTAACAAATTCAATTAACACCCTAAAAATTTCAGTGTGAGTTAATTTTACTGATGGAGCTGAATTTCAGGTGAAATTTTTGACCCTATATAACTCGCCAACGAAGAATTTCCGAACCCATGTTTATATGAACTTTTTTCATTTTTTGATGAGAGGAATAAACTTTTGCAGTATGGCAGATTCCTCCTGAAACACTTTGTATAATTAAAACTATAAAAAAATTAAAAGATCTACAACTTTCTTATTGAGCATTTTTCTCTACAGAGCCTACTTTAGCGTGAAAGAATGGTTTTACATATTTTTAAGACAAACTGTGGTTGATTTTCAATTTACGTCTTTCACTCATGATTAAAATTAAGTTACGTTTATTGAGGTTAGTATTTTTGGTTATGTCTAATGTTTTATCACTAATGTTAGGAATGTTATTGGAAAATGTTAAAGATTAGGTGGGTGGACAATATAAGTAATTAAGAGGATTTTAGACGAACGAATGAAAAAAGAAGTACATGAAAGCTTCTTACCAGAAGAGGAGATAAGTTATTGGAGCATACCTTAAGACATCTATCAATAATGGAGGGTATTATTGAAGGAGTGAATTGTAGGGAAGGCAAAGGTTAGAATATAAATATAAAGCAAATTACAAAAGATGTTGGGTATTACAGATATATAGATATGAAACGACTTGCGTTAGATAGAACAGCTTGGAGAACTGCATCGAACCAGTCGAGAAACTGATGGCAAAAAAATATTTTGTGTAGATTCCAAATCTGTAAACCTTTGTTCCTATCATTTGTACTTTCTGACTTTGACTTCCGGTTTTGGGCAACTTTCAGTCGAAAGCGGAACTTCAAACTTAATTTAGGATAACTAATTTTTGGTATGGATTGTGATTAGGTCATCAGCCGAAAGGCTTGTTTGATCCTCTAGAAATTTTACAAAGTAAGACAAAAAAAAGAGTGTGGTGGTTTACGTTTGTTTTCCTCACGGATGAAAAGTATGCTTATCAGCATGCCAGGCTCTCCATAAAGCACTATTTTTCCACCCTGAAAATCACACAAAAAAAACACCTTCACTTCATTCAATACAGGGTCTGGCTGTATAATGAAATTCATTACTTTCAGAGGAGATAACTCTGATTAGTGTCTTTTACACCCTACCTCTTCTGTTCTTTAATAATTCAGTCATTTAATTGGCTGACCATGTGATAAGAAACAGAACTATTTTTCGTAGTCCTGGAACATTCAATACAGGGTCTGGCTGTATAATGAAATTCATTACTTTCAGAGGAGATAACTCTGATTAACGTCTTTTACACCCTACCTCCTCTGTTCTTAAATAATTCAGACATTTAATTGGCTGACCATGTGATAAGAAACAGAACTATTTTCGTAGCCCTGGAACATTCAATACAGGGTCTGGCTGTATAATTAAATTCATTACTTTCAGAGGAGATAACTCTGATTAGTGTCTTTTACACCCTACCTCCTCTGTTCTTAAATAATTCAGTCATTTAATTGGCTGACCATGTGATAAGAAACAGAACTATTTTTGTAGCCCTGGAACATTCAACACAGGGTCTGGCTGTATAATGAAATTTATTACTTTCAGAGGCGTTCACTCTGATTAGTATCTTTTACACCTCTACCTCTTCTGTTCTTAAATGATTCAGTCATTTAGTTGGCTGACCATGTAATAAGAAACTATTTATTGTAGCTCTGAAACTAACAGATTGAGTGCAAATAATTTAACACTTTACCTGTTAGTTACAGAAAAAATTACAAGACAAAATAATTAAAATAAGTTAAACATTACGCATAAAACAACAAAGAAAAAGGAAACCCAATTAATAGAAACATAATATAACAAAACAAGTAAATATTTTTATTGAATAAGATAAAAAAACTTTTTTTAAATTTCATTATATAAAAATTTCAAAAGTAATAAATACCCAAAAACTAACGATGATTGATTTCAGCGCATATTTAAAAACTCAGTAATTTATAAAATTGTTTTTCTACCAGAAACTGTTTAAGTTTTTAATTTTAAAATGTGAAATGAAAGTTTTTCAAATGATTTGGTATGTTGTTATAAATTGTGACAGAGGCATAGTACAGTGCTTTTTCGTATCCGTTAGTTTTATGTTGAATAATTTGTAAAACAATTTTAGTGTCCAGTCGGGTACGAATGAGATATCTTTATTTTTCAAGAATAATTTTGTAGTTATAGGTATAAAGGTCTTTTGTCAAAATTTGTTGGTTTTGAGTTAAGTGAACTACCCAGTTTAGAAAAAGTTTCTCTTTCATGAAGAGCTTAGTGGATGAAGATGCTATGTAACAAAAATATAGTTTAGTGGAAATTGCTACGAAAGTACCAATGCCTATTCCTTCATGAAAATTTTTTCTTAAAAGTTCTTAAAACTTTACTTTTCTTTGTTACGTTTTTATTAGATTTATCGAGCATTGTTACCATTGTCATATAATACCTTACGACACTTATTCTTACGCATAAAACACTTTCATCAACTTTAAGTATTTATTGTACACTGTATCATCTATAAATGGATTAACGGTAATTTAATAATACAAAAATACTCGTAAAGATCTTTATAAGAGACATTTTTAAAGAAATACACAGTGCATTGATGATGATAGGTGTTCATTACTAGATTTTACAGTTATTACTCTAAAGAATTCTGGTAGAGAAGGTGTCAAATGATCTTAATATCTTATTCCTCTACAAACCTTAAAATTAAGCAGTACGTAGTCAGTTCATACTCTAGTATTTCTGTAAACCGTAGATGTACAGTGTTCTATGTCATCTACAAAACACCTTCAGCAATCACAAAAAATACATTTTTGAAAAAATGTTACACACCACCTTCATCCACTCAGCTGTTTAATTGTTACAAAGGGCTTAAGTGTAGGTAACTCCTAAAATGAGTAATGTTGTCTTGTCTAAATGGCTTTATAAAAATTTTCTCTTCGCGTAACGGTATAAAAGTCTTATTCGTAAATTATACCTTTATATTTTTGTTTCTCAGCCTTTTTTATTTGTACAATAGATCTTAAGTTGAGTTAAGACCTTTATTCCAACTGTAGTTTATTTAGTTAAGATTTAGTTTCTCAGTCCTGTTTGTCTGTAGAAAAGGTCTTCAGTTGAGTCAACCTTTTTGCCAATAGTAGTTTATTTAGTTAAGATTTAGTTTCTCAGTACTGTTTAGCAGCAGAAAAGGTCTTCAGTTGAGTCAACCTTTATACCAATAGTAGTTTATTTAGTTAAGATTTAGTTTCTCAGTACTGCTTAGCAGCAGAAAAGGTGTTCAGTTGAGTCAACCTTTATAACAATAGTAGTTTGTTTAGTTAAGATTTAGTTTCTCAGTACTGCTTAGCAGCAGAAAAGGTCTTCAGTTGAGTCAACCTTTATACCAATAGTAGTTTATTTAGTTAAGGTTTAGTTTCTCAGTACTGCTTAGCAGCAGAAAAGGTCTTCAGTTGAGTCAACCTTTATAACAATAGTAGTTTATTTAGTTAAGATTTAGTTTCTCAGTACTGTTTAGCAGCAGAAAAGGTCTTCAGTTGAGTCAACCTTTATACCAATAGTAGTTTATTTAGTTAAGGTTTAGTTTCTCAGTACTGCTTAGCAGCAGAAAAGGTCTTCAGTTGAGTCAACCTTTATACCAATAGTAGTTTATTTAGTTAAGATTTAGTTTCTCAGTACTGCTTAGCTGTAGAAAAGGTCTTCAGTTGAGTCAACCTTTATACCAATAGTTTAATATTTAACCGAGATCAACTGGAATAAGTCAGTTTGAAGTGGCCGAAATGATAAGAAACTAAAGGCAAACTTGTGACTTAAATAACTATGGTAAGAATTCACCAGGTCAAAAGGTATTAGGTTACACTGCAAACTGTATAAAGGTCATAAGTCGTGAATTGCCTCTCCAAAACAGGGTCACAGCGTAGAAGTAAAAAAGATTTTTATTTTCGTTATTAAGTAGAAAACAAAAGAAATGTGTAACAAATTATAAAAACAATTGTTGGAAGAGACAATTGCAAAAACTATTCTTAAAAAATAGAAAATATATAAATTATACTGTCTCAATTTTTCATTCGCTTCTCCTAGAAAATCACTATTTTCAAGTTAAGACCTTTATACATATCACTACAGAATTTTGCTCATTCTTCGTCAGAAATAATGCGTTCTTATAAATGTAAATGCATGGGAACGTTATTAAATTTTGTTCTATAAAAGTTTTTACAATAATCATGTCTTTTATGTCCTAAGATGGCCCATATCTCGTCGTCGTCGTCGTCTTCATGGATTAGGCTGTGCGTTAGCCTGTTCCGGCGTCCATCTCTTCCTCGGTCTACCAATATATCTTTTACCTGTCGGATTATGGATCAATGCATTTAATGGAAGGCGATCTTGGGACATTCTTAACACATGCTCTGACCACTTTTCTTTGTATGTCCTTATAGTGTTCAACAATGGTTGGGCACCGCATTCATTCCTTATTACTTAATTACGAATGCGATCCTCTCTTGTGCAGCTCTTAACTTGCCTTAGAAATCGCATTTCCGCTGACTGAATTCTCGATTCCTGTTTTCTCGTCAGCACCCATGCCTCACTTCCATAAGCCAAAGTTGGGATCGCCATTACTTTATAAAACTTTAGCAATGTGTTTTTCCTGGCTCTACTCTTGAGAGATCGACTTATTGCACCACATACCATGTTGAACTTAGTTACTTTTTGATGCACATCATGGTCATAATCATACGTAACATCGCATCCCAAGTATTTAAAATTAGCTACTTGCTCCAAACTCTTGCTTCCAATCACTATTTTAGACCTTGTAGGCCATTTTCCATGGAAAGCCATAATTTTTGATTTGCCTGCAGAAATTTTCATATTAAAATGTTTGCCAATTATGAAGAGCTTATGCACTGGCCCATATCTACGAGGGCGTATTGAAAAGTAATGCCTCCATTGCTATAACTATTACAATGATGGGCCAGACGGTCTCAAAAGTGGTTAGTCTTTGTAAACAAGTCACCCTAGCGGCGATTCACAGCCTCAACCGAAAAATTTGAAAACAATTCCATCTGCCGGGAAAGTCATGATTACTATTTCTGAGATTGTAATGGTATCGTTCATATGGAGGTTTTGGTACGTGGCTGTACTGTCAACTCCGAACAAAACGTTACTACCGTATCAAATCTGAAGCGACGGTAGCGGAGGGTTCGACTAGACAAAGAGTCAATTTTGCATCATGACTACGCTCGTCCTCACACAAGTCTGAAAACGCGTACAGCACTAGAGAAGCTTGGGTTTCAAGACTTGTTACCTCATCCACCTTATAGCCCAGATCTTCCGCCCTGCGACTTTTTCCTCTTTCCGAAGCTTAAGGAACATCACAAAGGTATGCGTTTCTCTTCGGATGGCGAGGTAAAAGTGAAGGTGAGGAAATGGTACCGTACGAAAACTTCAGACTTCTTCCGTGACGGACTTTTCCAAAGCATAGTACGTTGGCCTGCCCATAACAGTATGATCAGCCAATAAAATGACTGAATCATTTAAAAACAGAAGAGGTAGATGTGTACTGTGACACTAATCACAGTTATCTTCACTGAAAGTAATGAATTTAATTATACAACCAGACCCTGTGATGAATGAAGTAAAGGTGTCATTTGCAGAGTGTAAAATATGTGCTTTTCAGATGGCCCGGCATGATGATAAGCGTACTTTTCCACTCAGTGAGTAAGGCAATGGTAAACTACGTGTTTCCTTGTTTTACTTAGTAAAACCTCTAGAGGTTCAAATCAGCCTTTCGGCTGATGACCTTGACAACAGTACGTTGGCGTAAATGTACAGCTCTTAACGGCGATTATGCGTAAAAGTGGTTACATGGGTAAATAGGGTACAGTTTAATTTATCATTTCCCACTAATATGTAAATAATCTATCCATTAGTAATAAATTTATAGCGATGGAGGCATTACTTTCCAATACACCCTCGTAAATCCTGAAGATGGCATGTGCTTTACCCAGAGATCCTCAAGACGTAACGTTGTATTTTTAATGTGAAAATATGTATAATCCAGCCTCTCTTAGTTTGCTCCTAATGTAAACAAATAATGAGGCCACTGAGCATGCGCATTATATCAAAATGTATACACGCTGATTAAAAAGTAACAACAAAATACTTTCGAAAGTATTTAAATACAAAATACTTTTAAAAGTATTTTTATAAATGAAATTGTTAGGCCTACATCATATCATGACTGATATTTTAAGTACTTATAATTTAAAACATATTTACTTAATAGAAATACGACATCCGTAAAGTGGCAGACTCTAGCGTGCACCCTGTAGTAGGTGGCTTTTGTTTGTTGACAGTAGGAGCAAACTAACAACGGCTGAACTGTAAGCAAAATAAATACGTAAAAGTATTGATACGCTTAATATGTTAATAAACGCTTTCAGTGCCAACGTCCGGAAAACTGGACGTCGATATCTTTTATGTAAAGTGTCAGCATCCGGTTTACCGGACGCCCTTATGTTATGCATAAAAATCCAACGTCCGGATAACCAAACGTTTACAAAAATAATTTTTTAAAACAAAAATTAATAGAATAATGTATTTTGAGACCACCGCCGTGGCGTAGTGACTAGCGCGCTTGCTTACAAAGCGGAAGGATTCGGGTTCGATTCCCGGCTAGCTGGAAATTTTAACACGTTACAGACCTACAAATCGACAGTAGTCGCAAATTACCAAGCTTTCGATGCGACTTTAAATAAACCAAAAAAATGTAGGTAATATTTTGAATAGCCTATTTTTAGTGTTAGAACTATTTATCTTTTTTGTGTTGTTTAGGTCATTAGCCAAAAGGCTGGTTTGAACCTCTAGAGGTTTTACTAAGTAAAATGAGGAGTGAGGTGGTTTACTATCGCCTTCCTCACTGCATGGAAAAGTACGCTTATCAGAATACCCGACCCTCTGAAAAGCACATATTTTTTACTCTACAAATGACACTTTCACTTCATTCACCACAGGGTCTGGCTGTATAATGAAATTCATTACTTTCAGAGTAGATAACTCTGATTAGTACCTTTTACACCTCTACTTTTTCTGTTCTTAAATGATTCAGTCATTTAATTGGTTGACCATGTGGTAAGAAACAGAACTATTTATTTTAGCCCTGCAACAAACAGATTGAGTGTAAATAATTTGACACTCCACCTGTCTGATATGGGCAGTTATCTTTTTTATGAACACAATAAAAATAATTTTTTAGAAAATTTTTAATTTTTCTGTAACATTGAAATTTTGGTTGGCAATGGTAGGTTTACGCCTGAAAGTTGTCGAAATAAGGGTTGGCACGTTTTGTGCATCCTTATGCTGCCCGTTGCCAAGCTTTGTGCAGCTGAGAGGAATGCATTACGTCACTACTACTTGAGATATTGCGTTAGTAGTAGTAACGTTTTACTTGTATAGGTATCAGACGAACTAATGTCCCATAGCCGAGCGAGTGAAAGGGAGATATATGGCATAACTACGCATGCGCTAAAAGGTCTTTTCCGTTATAATCCAAATCTGTTAACATACTACAGTCGTTATCTTGGTTGTTATTTTACTGGATGCATAAACGCTTGCTCACAACAATGAATAAAATTATACGACAATGTTATTGGAACGGCGCGTATGGGTTGTGCGAGTGAGAGCGTTATGCATTCTCTCACTCCCACGGCTAGGGGACTTTAGTTCATCTGAATACTGTTGTACTATGTTTGTAGTAGTCAGGGGTACTATCCAAACTACATAAATATTCTGTGTCGCCGTCTACAGGGAATAGTGAAAACAACACCCACGTATGTCACCCCGCTAGGCAGCCTACTGCCTACCGAATAGCAAAGAGATGATTATTAGAGTGTTATGACGTAGCAGTAGTCTGGTACTTCGTCTGCCCCCTTCATCCCGCTGCTGCACAAAGCTCAGATTCATACAATACAAATTATAAGGCACTTTAGGATCAAACATTTAAATATTGTTTGGGCACCGAAAGGGTTAAGCGTTTTAAGGCGTTACAATAGATTAAATTTTATTGTAGAAAAGTTCGATATGGCTATTTCAGGATCGATATATTTTAGATCGAACAGTGCAGGTAATGTGGTTATATTTCATAGAATCGATTTTGTTTTCTACTTTTGTAACGATTACGAGAATTCTCTTAAGCGATACAGTAAATTAGACGAATAACCAATGAGTTATTTCTTGTAAAATTAAATTCAGTGTTTGCCCAGTAGGCATTGTTGGATCTGTAGTAAGAATGTCCTCTGAGGATTCTCAATGTCCTTTGAATGTTCTCAATAAATTGTAGTATGAATAAGCTGCGTTCATTATCTATAATAAACAAAAGACAAAAATATTATATTTAATTAGTTACAGACATTTTATTAGGGTTTTTTTTTATTCTTAAAATTGTGTACGTTGCAATCTGTTCAATTTAGAACAATAAGCAACCCCATGACCCAATCAGATGAGAATGAAGTGTATGACGTGTAAATGAGGTATAGTCTTGTACAGACCCAGGCCGACCATTCCTGAGAGAGTATGGTTAATTAAACCCCAACCATCAAAGTACACCGGTAACCACTGTCTAGTATTCAAATCCGTATAAAAGTAACTACCTTTACTAGGATTTGAACCCGGAACCTTCTTCTCCGAAAATCAGCTGTTAAACAGCTGATTTTGGCGACGACTTTACCTCTAGACCAACCCGCTGGGTTTTGTTAGGGTTAAAACTTCTAAATTACTCATCGTCACAGACAATTTTACGGATTTTACAACGTGGCCTGTTTCTACTTCAGACTTCGTAATTTTTACTTTCTCTTGCCTATATGAATATATAGGAAAGAAAGTATTGTTTTCATATCGATTTTAACAAATACACTCTTCACCGGATCTACACGTAAACAGACTTCCTGAAATCCAACAACACATGTTTTTAGCGATTTGTCTGTGTGTGTAAACAGAAAATCTCAAGAACGAAACATCGTACGAACTTGAAACTTGAAACTTAAGTTACATACCACTACCGAACCCGACATGAATATTTTCTTCAAAATCGGTCAACCGGAAGTAGTAGTTTATTCGTGTCATTTTTCACTTTTTGCGATTTTTTCAAAAAAGGCTCCTACGATTTTTTTTCAAAATCGCCTCATTTACTACAATTCTTATCCTCTACAAATACGGTAGGCGCCATGTCTGCTGAAATTCTAGGTGAGGCTGTTTTCACGTAAAAAATTTTTTTTTCAGATTGCGACTTTAATAATTATGCACTTTAGCGCAAAAATTTATGTAACAAACAATGTAGAATAATTTAAAATTCCACAACTTTTATTTCGAACATTTTTTTTTATAACGCTTAGTTTATCGGTAATTAGCGATTTTCTGTTTTTTCTCACGAAATCGTGCAAAAAATCGATTTTTTTAAAGATTTCAACCTTATTATGCATTTTTATGTAAAAAAGTATAGGATAATTAAATTTTAGGAAATTAAAAGATCTACAACTTTTATTAGGAGCATTTTTCTCTATAGAGCCTAGTTTAGCGTGAAAGAGTGATTATCTGCATTTTTAAGCCAAACTGAGGTCGATTTTCATTTTCCGTCTTTCACTCATGATTAAAATAAGGTCATGTTTTTTGAGGTTAGTTTATTTCTGATGTTTTATTACTAATTTTAGGCTATATTGGGCATTATTTGCATTGGCAAGAGAAAGTTTTGTGAGTATTTCACACCAGATTTTTATTTCGTAAAGAATTTTGATGTTCAACTTTTCCGAGTTTGTGCGATACCACGTTGTTCGATCAGCGTGTAACTAAGTGTTTTGTCTAGGTGTTCAGCCGAAAGCGTGGTTTTAACCTGTACAGGCTTTACTAAGTAGGCTAAAACGAAGAGTGAGGTGGATTACCATTGCCTTCCTTACTGAGCGATACGGAAAAGGAAATGAGTGAACGAAATCAATTGCAAAAATCTGGTGTGAAACACTCACACAACTTTCTCTTGCCAATGCAAATAATTAACAATAAACCTAACATTAGTATTAAAACATTAGAAATGAACAAAAACTAACCTCAAAAACATAACCTTATTTTAATCATGAGTGAATGACGCAAAATGACAATCGAACTCAGTTTGGCTTAAAAATACGGAAAATCACGCTTTCACGCTAAACTAGGCTCTGTAGAGAAAAATGCTCTAAACAAAAGTTGTAGATCTTTTAATTTTCTATAAATTTAATTATATACACTTTTGTCGTAAAATGCATACTAAGACCGAAATGTAAAAAAAATCGATTTTTCTCACGTTTTCGTGAGAAAAAAAACAGAAAATCGCAAATTACCGCTAAACTAAGCGTTATACAAAAAAATGTTTGAAACAGAAGTTGTAGAATTTTAAATTCTCTACAACTTTTATAAGTTTTTGCGCTAAAATTTATATTAAAGCCGTAATCTTAAAAAACAACGTTTTTACGTGAAAACAGCCTCACCGAGAATTTCAGCAAACATGGCGCCTACCCTATCTTGTAGAGAATAAAAAATTGAGTAAAATAGGCGATTTTAAAAAAAATCGTAGGACCAGTTTTTGAGAAAATCGCAAAAAACTGAAAAATTATACGAATAAACTACTACTTCCGGTTGACCGATTTTGATGAAAATGTTCGTGTCGCGTCCTGTAGTGGTATGTAACTTAAGTTTCAAGTTTCAAGTTCGTACGATGTTCCGTTCTTGAGATATTCTGTTCACACACAGACACACACACACACACACAGACACACACACACACAGACACACACACACACACACAGACACACACACAGACCAATCGCTAAAAACATGTTTTTTGGGTTCAGGGGGTCTGAAAACGTATAGATCCGGTGAAAACTCGATTTTGAAAAATCGACATGAAAACAATACTTTCCTTCCTATATATTCATATAGGCAAGAGAAAGTAAAAAAGCAGGTAGGCGAATTTCACCGACTTTGTAATGAACTGTATTTCTTTCGAAGGCCGATTTTTCATGTATTTTCTTATGTAAACACAACAGTTTGTGGAATTAAACATATATTATAATACAGGTTGCTTTGGGCAAACCAAGAGTGTATTCTACTGCACAGTTGTTCCAAGATGTGAAGGTCTTAACGGTGAGGCAAATATACATAAAAAAAACTAGCATTATACGTAAATCGAACAGGAATATATTTGACATGAGAAACATAAATTACAATTTAAGACCATCAAGAGTAGCCTATTACTTTCAGATTGGATCATGTAAAATTAAATTTTGTCCACGACAGTTTTCCTATGTATCATCAAGATTAATAAATTTAATTCCAAATCACCTCAATAAAAAATTATTTACTGATATGGACGAATGGATTAAATCAAACAACAACATTATCGATTTACTATTTTAATACCACTGTGTGAATCAAGTTTTTTTTATGTTATATTATACAGTAAAATCTCCACAAACGACCAGGTCTTCTAAGCTTATTTCCGGTAATAATGGTTGCTTGTCCAATTTGCACCATTGTTTTTGAAAACGAGTTCTACTTTAGACAATATAAAATTAAACGTTTCCAGAGTCATTCTCATGCATTTAAAAAACCTATCTCTTATTTTTTTTTATTGCGGAAAAAGATGATTATGCCGAACAATTTTCTTTTCTTAATGTCACTAACGATATCGTCTTTAAATGATAATAATTTCGTGGAAACGTTTTTCATTAGGAATAATTCATCGTGACTGCTGCTACTGGAACTCATGTTGAATACCGACAACTGAATGAAAGTTAAGCGCGTAGTTACGTGCTCACACTATGTGCGTTCGCCACCGTGAATCAGTACCAGCGACCTGCGACCAGCGTTCACTGTGCCTAACACAGATTCCGCGCGGACAAGAGTGGACTGTCCGCGTTCCGTTCAACGAGACTTTGAGTAAACCATAACAGTGGCCAATCTTAATCAATAAAAATAACACTATAAGAAAATGAATGATTGTACAAAATATTTTTATACTTACAGATGTAAAACTTGCGTAATCAATGACATATATTCCGTAAGGTTTTATCTCCATTTTTTTATTGGATCTTATCATCATAATTATTAATGACTTTTTAAACCATTGCGGTTTATCAATCCACGAACATTTGTATAAAGTTTCTCTTAATTTCTCATCCTGAAACCAAGGAATTAGATTCTATAAAACACTAAAATTTAATTTACAAAAAAACCTACAGTGTCTGTCAAATGTTTAAGGACGCCATGAAAAAAACAATTGCCACATCACAGTGGTATTCACTGACTTGCGGCCCATTTTTAGATTTTTAAGTTAAGAAACCTAAAACTCGTTATTAGTAAATTTAAGAGAATAAATGACAAGTGGCGGGAATCAGTTGTTGGTCAATGCCGCTGAGAGCTCCTCAGATCCCGATTGAATGGCAATAACTGTTTTAAATTAATACGGCGACCATTACGAACACAGCAAAGTTAGAAAAACAGGTCTTTTTTTACCTGCAGAGTTGAAAAATTGATGCATTCAACCCTGTGACCAAGATGAAATGTGTTTTTTTTTTAAACAAAGAGACTGGCCCAAAGTGCCTTTCATGCAAGTCCCAATTCGTTAGTCTGAGTGTAGCCATTCGAAAGTTATAACATTTTTGAATTAAAATTTGACGTACATTTGAATTATTTCTGAAACAGGAAAATACAATAATTAGTTGTATAAAAGATAGAGAAGTGGAATATGTGCTGAAATACTACTAATTTTAAGGGCTATTTGGCTAATATTTTACAATTATATAGTTTAGCAAATGTGTAAGGACAGAACCCAATAATGTGAAAAGTAGCAGTGTCCTTAAACTTTTGACAGACACTGTATTATGCTTTTTGTTTTTTATGTTTGGATGTGTGGACAAGCCCAGTTTGCATAAATAATGAGGGGGTGAAGTGGGTGTAACTGGATCCATTGCTATTAGTGGGTGCTCTTTCAGTTATAGATACTGAAGTCACGAGATTACCTTTTGCATACGGATGGGCTGTGAGGAAGGGAACTGAAAATTTGGCAGTTCTACCAACCTCAACAGTGAGACACTACTCGTTCATTTCACTATCGTGTAGTTTCTAGATACATTTTGTAAGCAGTGATTTATTCCGAGAAAATGTTTTCTTCATTAACCTTATAAGAAACAAATATGACCTGTAATAATGCCTGTAGCTTAATTACACGACTAGAAATGTTTCATTTACTGTAATTACCAGCTACCTTATTACATTGGAACAAAATTTTTTATGAATGAATTGCCTTCTTTACTATCGCTATCACCGGCGTTTTCACTATCAGTCTCACTAGTATCTACCCAACCGTTTCCTTTTATTACCAGGTGTCAACAAAACTGTTGAAGAATAACTTCTTCACGTCTTTAATTTCCTTCTTTATTTTTCAAATTGTGGAAAGAGAAACATGACAGTAGTTAGCCACTCACTCATGGCTTTTGTTAAGAGGCAGAGGAAAGGTTTTTTGTTTAGCTTCAACTTCACAAGATTTTATTACACTGCATATTAGATTTCGTTCAGCACTGTCAATAGTACGACCACGTTTTTGAGAAACCGACATTTCTGTTTACGGTAACAAACAGTTATATTGGTACAGTTAACCTACAAAAGTTTCCGCGATATACTGTATAAGCTCTGGGTATAGTATAAGTTGATATGTTTGTTGTACTGATATTAAAGCAGTCGCGCATGTGCACTGATGCTTTTTTCTGATTACCCCTCTTTGCAAACAAGGGTAAACTCGTGACTCAAGTAACAATAACTCATAAGTTAGTGTGCCGTGACCAAAAAAGGTTGACAACTACTGCTCTAGAGGTGCAAACCAGTCTTTAGGCTTATTATCTAAAAAAACATTATTATTATTATTATTATTATTATTATTATTATTTGCGAATACTCCCTTGAAATGGAAGACGCTAAGCAAATGCTTCGTTTTGTTTTTCTTATCTTGCCAATACAGTTACATTCTTATACTGTGTTGCTTTTTTCGCTCCTCATCACATTTTGGCCTGTATGGCTTCGGTTATTTTGGCTCTAGTGTAACTTCCCATTTGTTGATTTTGACTCTAAAGCTATCTCTGTAGATCACCTTTGGTTTGTGTTACTCAGTTTGTTGTTGATTGCCACTTAGTAATTTGATCGAGAATCTGTCTTGTTAATCTGTGTGTCGGCAATCTCTGTAGTTTTCCGACTTGGATCAACGTTTGTATGTTTAATTTACCAAAATATGTATGCGTTTTCTTGGGAAGTTTCCAAAGCACTCCGATTTGCTCTCTGGTTTGTGTCCAAGCTCTCCAGACTCCGATAGCTTGGTTGCCGCTAATTTGCGGGTGGATTTGTTACCTGGAGTAAAGTTGTCATTACAAAAACGAGTCGTATTACTTGTCCTTGGGTCTAGTTTGCGCTAGCTGGTTAGAACCAGAGATTTTCAGTTTCTGGAGCTTTCAGTACAGCCGCACCTAACAGGGTGAACAGACGCTGACCAGAGTACCGGTGAATATCACTCAGACGTGCCTGGATTTAAGGTTTGTTCGTTTTCTTAGTTTCACTGAGGTTTCAGCTACTTATCATCCGAACCAACGGAAAGGTTCTAACGAACTTATCGGATGCATTATTATTATTATTATTATTATTATTATTATTATTATTATTATTATTATTATTATTCTTATTATTATTATTATTATTATTATTATTATTATTATTATTTATTTAGATTGTTTAGACCCATTCAGGATCACATAAAGTCAATTATGAACTGTTGCCGCCATTCCTCTTGTTTCTCCAGTACTCCTTCATAAATTCGCGGTGTCTAACACGACGTTCATCCGTCCATTTTGCCCTAGGTCTCTTCGGCTTACCCTCTGATGCAACTTCCCAGGTGTGAATTTTATGCCTGAAGGTTTTACGGTCTTTGAGGTCTGAAGGTGTAATATTTGCATCTCTTAGATCGGATTGCACTTGCTTGATCCAGACGGTTGTAATTTTGAGTTTCTGTGAGTGTATCAGAATCTTCTTTATAAGCCGAGAGTCATCCAGTCTCATTATATGACCATAAAATCTCAGCCGTCGTTATTATTATTATTATTATTAGTCGTAAAGCTCCCGAAGTGGAAGACGCTAAGTAAATCTGGTTTGTTTTTGGGATTTCTTGTCCTTTTTATCCGCCCACCAGTTTTTCATTCTTTGTGAGAATTCAGCTTTTCTCTGTTCACTCCACTTTGTTCCGGTTCTTGGAGCTGTTGTCTCTGGTTTAACCTCCCATTTTTTAACTTTTGTTCTAAAATTGTCTCTTATGAGAATTTCTTCTTTGGTGATTTTGGTCAATTTTAAATATTTTTTAACACTTTGTATCCATCCCCTCCCCCCCATTAACAAGTGATGATACATATTTTACTATTCTCTTTGTGAGTCTATTGTCAGGAAGCCTAATAATGTGGCCATAAAATTGAAGGCGTCTTTTCCTCATGTCTGTCTCTATGTTGGAATATTCTTCAATTTTCGACGTTCTCTGTAATCTGTACCCGTTTTCGGTCCATCTAGGTTCAAGAATTTTCCTAATTATTTTTCTTTCTTCCTTCTTTAAGCTTTCCATGTTTGTTTTCCTGTTAAGTGTCAAGGTCTCACTGGCATATAAAATTGTTGGTTTGATTACTGTATTGAAATGTTTAATTTTGGCATTTAAAGATAAACATTTTTTTATTATAAAGGTTTTGCACCAATCCTAGGCCTCTACGAATAAAATAAATTTACCTCGGTAATAATATCTTGACCAATGGAAGTGTATAAATACGTGTAACAAATATATGCTAGTATCTGCGTAACATCTACTACTATCAAAGCAAAAGTATCGTACATCTGAAAAAACAAAAAGAAATAAAGTCGTTTTCAATATTTTAATTTTGGTATTTTGTTTCTTTTAATACGTTATTTTCTAATGAATGAATGGATTCAGAAAGAAAGTAAAATTAATTGAATTTTCTTTACAAATGTTTTCGTAACATAAAGAGAAACGCCAAATAGTTAACTTGTTAAATCTTTTTAATAATAAACCACCGACAGAAAAAAAGATTGCTATAACTTAAAAGTGTGTATTTGTCGGTGGTATCGTAGCTCCTAAACGGATGAACCGATTTTGATTTAGTTTTTTATTTTTGTTTGAAAGGTGACTTGATCGAGTGTTCTTAACTATGAAAAAAAAGAAATTAAAATTTGTTGTGAAACACACAACTTTCTCTTGCCATTGCAAATAATGAACAATATAGCCTAACATTAGTAATAAAACATTAGAAACAAGCAAAAAAAACTAACTTCAATAAACATAACCTAATTTTAATCATGAGTGAAAGACGCTAAATGAAAATCAACCTCAGTTTGCCTTAAAAATACAAAAAACACTCTTTCACGCTAAACTAGCCTCTGTAGAGATAAATGCTTTTAATAAAAGTTGTAGATCTTTTAATTTCCTATAAATTTGATAATATACACTTTTGTCGTAAAATGCACACTAAGGCTGAAAACGTAAAAAATAAATTTTTTTACACTTTTCGTGAGAAAAAACAGGAAATCGCTAATTACCTCTAAACTAAGCGTTATATAAAAAAATATTTGAAATAAAATTTTACGATTTTAAAATCTCTACAACTTTACTATAAACAATTTTGCGCTAAACTGCATATTAAAGTCACAATCTTAAAAAAACATTTTTTCTACGAGAAAACAACCTCTCTAAGAATTTCAGCAGACATGGCGCCTACCTTATCTTGTAGAGCACAAAAATGTAGTAAATGAGGCGATTTCAATAAAATTGTAGGAGACGTTTTTGAGAAAATGTTTGTGTCGGGTCCTCTAGTGGTATCTTATAAGTTTCAAGTTCGTACGATTTTCCGTTCGTTCTTGAGATATTCTGGTCACACATACACACACGCGCGCGCGCACTGACACACACACACGCACACAGACACGCACACACACACACACACACACACCAATCGCTAAAACATACTCGATTTTCAAAAATCGACATGAAAACAATACTTTCCTTCCTATATTATATATTCATAAAGGCAAGAGAAAGTAAAATGAGAAATTTACCTCAGTGAGCCAGTAGAATAACAAACACATCTGTAAACAGCAACCTTGTAGAGTAACAAAAGCTATGAGTCTAATTTCTTTATTCGATATTGTAATCTGGCTGAAAACATTAAAATAAAATTAATTTTTATAAGTTATAAATTAAGTCAATCAAGGTTATATTAATTAAAAGGTTATATTAATTTAATTTCTGATCCTATCTATTCTTGTACAATTCTTGACAGGCCTTTAAAATTTCAGTTTTGCATTTTGGATGTTTTTTTCCGGTTTTGATCGGAAGTGGCCCACAACTGGAAGTCAAGAGATTAAAGTCAGTAAAGTTAAAATTTCAATTTTTGGATTTTATGTTTTTCAATAGTTTAGACCATGATCAACCAGAAGATACATTAAATTACGTCAAAAAATATTTATTTTTATTAAAAAATTAAGTTTCTACCAAGTTTACACAGAAAAATTATCATGTTACCATGAACGAATATTTTTCACAATTTTATACTGCTCGTTTTACTGTAAAGAGAATTTTAGTTTTTAAAATATCTGCACCATTATTTTTTGTATTCTCAGCTGTTGGTTCAGCTTTCTAAACAACCGTTGATGGGAAATTTACTTGTTTATGTACATTTTGTTTTTGATTTGTGTCTTCTTGTTTCTTGCGTTTTCCCGTAAATTTAGATTTTTAACACTAGGTACATTTTTCTCCAAAACCAATAAACCTACCAGGCTGAAATTTTTACCAGTTAATTATCTTGTACATCCACATAAACCGACATCTCTATGACTTCTTCATGACTTCCTCAGGTGCTCCAAAAATTAGTAATACGCAAAAAACGAATAAAAACAATAAAAATTAACATGTAAAAATTTTATGTTATTCGTCATTTTAAACAAAATTGTATGGTCCAAAGATTGAATTGAAAAAATATCAGTAGCTCGAGAAGAAAGACGACACCAATGGTCTGTAAAGTTTAATTTCCTTATCTTTTACCAAACCTATGAAAAATGAACCTAAAAATAGCAAATTTAACATTGGCGGGATTCAAAGTACAGTATTCAGATGAACTAAAGTCCCCTAGCCGTGGGAGTGAGAGAATGCATAACGCTCTCACTCGCACATGTCATACGTGCCGTTCTAATAACATTGTATAATTTCACTCATTGTTGTGAGCAAGCATTTATGTGCGCAGTAAACTAACAAGCAAGATAACGACTGTAGTATGTTTTTAGATTTGGATTATAACGGTAAAGACCTTTGGGCGCATGCGTAGTTATGCCACATATCTCCCTCTCACTCGCTCGGATATGGGACATTAGTTCGTCTGATACCTATACAGTCTCCCCTTAAAAGTAGATACAGAAATCACTAATGGTTTTGTCATAGATCAAAGGCCTTTTTAAAAATTGACACCAGCCATAAGACGCATCGCCTCATGGAAAAGGTTTTTTGGTTTATTTACATTGCAAAAAAATCATGTGAGTGTTTTTCGTTCTTACCTGCAAACGTCCTGATGGTGAATAATAATTTGGGTCATATATTTTTTCAGTTGAAATTCTTTTTCTTCATCAACGATGTTTTTGGCCGCATATTTAGTATATTCGTCTATCTCTTTGATCGAATGACATAACAATCGAATATCTAATACAGTTTGTTTTACTGGCCCAGTGTAAACTGTAAACACAATTACTGCCGAATGAACTGCGATCTTCGCCAAAATTGCTTGATATATATTTACAGCTATAAATACAGATGGATTTTCATTCACATGCCAAAATTCATACGGTAAATGTAAATCATTTACAATAATAATTTCATGCCCTGGTTTTGTCAAAACTGTATAAATTGAACGAAGTAATGGCGTTCCGACGAAATGTAAAAATATAATAATTAAAGCAATTTTAATATATTTTACTTGTAAATCTATTTCACTTTTAAATGTATTAATAATATTTCTTTTTTTATCGGTATCTAACCAATAAGGTTTTCTCTTCAATTCTAAAATATTTAATATTTTTTTAGTACTCTCTGGCATAAATGTTAAATAAAAAAGTATCGCTGAAAAACACGTCCATATATTAATATCCTCCATAGCTGTAAATCTCCTGGTTACTTCATTCCAACGAAATATCATAGACAAAATTGATTCCAACAAAATTAGACATGAAAACATTAAAATTAATAAACCTTTCAGAGTTGATTTTCCATTTTTATAATAACCATATTTACGCAATATTAAATTTGTTTCTTTTGCAAAATTATCCATGTTCAAATAATCTGTTAAAAATAAAAACATTTTAAAATTGCGACCTTAATTTGAATTCTAGAGCAAACTAGCGGTACCTGGAGTGCTTTGCTACGCTGCCTGCAAATATAAAACCGGTCATATTTTTAAAAAAAACATGTAATTAATGACAACGTACATCAACAAAAACATAACCTCGAACACGGCGTTTTTCTACATAGTTCACAAAATTCGGTAGATTTCGCTGCAAGCATAGAAACAATGTTTTTCTTCATAATTCACAAAATAATCAGTAGATTTCGCTGCAAGCTTTTTTTTATCTAACTTCATAAAAGCCTTAATATAGGATATAAACATTATTTCCAACCCTTTAGGGCTAACATTTTAAGGGTTTCAATAGCCTAAAACCTGCACCGGCATTATAGTTACAACATAAAAAAACTGCACGAAAATCGGTTCAGTAATTTAGGAGATAAAGGGGAACATCCACACATACATACATACATACACACACACACACACACACATCGAATTTTATATATATAGATAATCAAAGTTGTAGAACATTTAAAAACCTACAACTTTTGAACTTCAAGCGGTTTTGTACAAAGTACAAAACTTACGTGACTTAGTTTATCGTCAATTCGTGATTTTCTGTATTTTATTTCATGAAAATCGGTTTAAAAAGTATTTTTACTTTCTCTTGCCTATATGAATATATAGGAAGGAAAGTATTGTTTTCATGTCGATTTTTCGAAATCGAGTTTTCACCGGATCTATACGTTTTCAGACCCCCTGAACCCAAAAAACATGTTTTTAGCGATTGGTCTGTGCGTGTGTCTGTGTGTCTGTGTGTGTGAACAGAATATCTCAAGAACGGAACATCGTACGAACTTTAAACTTAAAACGTAAGTTACATACCACTACCGGACCCGACACGAACATTTTCATCAACATCGGTCAACCGGAAGTAGTAGTTTATTCGCGTAATTTTTCACTTTTTTGCGATTTTCTCAAAAACTGGTCCTACGATTTTTTTTAAAATCGCCTATTTTACTCAATTTTTTATTCTCTACAAGATAGGGTAGGCGCCATGTTTGCTGAAATTCTCGGTGAGGCTGTTTTCACGTAAAAACGTTGTTTTTTTAAGATTACGGCTTTAATATAAATTTTAGCGCAAAAACTTATATAATAAAAGTTGTAGAAAATTTAAAAACCTACAACTTCTGTTTCAAACATTTTTTTGTATGACGCTTAGTTTAGCAGTAATTAGCGATTTTCTGATTTTTTTCTCACGAAAACGTGTGAAAAATCGATTTTTTTAAGATTTTGGCCTTAGTATGCATTTTACGACAAAAGTGTATATAACCAAATTTATAGGAAATTTAAAGATCTACAACTTTTATTTAACGTTTTTTTCTCTACAGAGCCTAGTTTAGCGTTAAATAGTGATTTTCCGTATTTTTAAGCCAGACTGAGGTTGATTTTCATTTTGAGTGTTTCACTCATGATTAAAATAAGGTTATGTTTATTGAGGTTAGTTTTTTGTTTATTTCTAATATTTTATTACTAATGTTAAATTATATTGTAAATTATTTGCATTGGCAAGAGAAAGTTGTGTGAGTGTTTCACACCAGATTTTTTAATAAGGGAGGCCGCAGTATGCATTTTACGACAAATTGTACATTACAATTAAAGTTATATTGAGCATAGTTAGAATAGCATTGTTAGCATAGTTGAGCATAGTTTAGCGTTAAGGGGAGACTGTACTTTGTATCCCGCTAATGTTAAATTTGCTATTTTTAGATAGTACATTTTTCATGAGATTGGTAAAAGGTAGGGAAATGAAACTTTACACACTATAGGTGTCGGGTTTATTCTCGAGCTACTGACATTTTTTCAATTTAATCTTTGAACGATATCATGTTTTTTTAAAAATGACGAATGACGAATAACATAAAATTTTTACAAATTGTTTTCTACGTGTTTTGCGTATTACTAATTTTTGGACTACCTAAGGAAATCATAGAGATGTCGGTACATGTGGCTATACAAGATAATTATTTGGTAAAAATTTCAGCCTGGTAGGTTTATTGGTTTCTGAGAAAAATGTACGTTAATGTTAGAAATCTAAATTTACGAGAAAAGGTAAGAAACAAGAAGGCACAAATCAAAAACAATATGTAGGCCTACACAAACAAGTATATTTCCCATCAACAGTTGTTTAGAACGCTGAACCAACAACTAAAAATATTAAAAACCGTGATGCAGATATTTTTTAAAACTAAAATTCTCTTTGCACTAAAACGAGCAGTATAAAATTATGAAAAATATTCGTTAATAATTAACATGTTAATTTTTCTGTGTAAACTTGATAAAAACTTAATTTTTTCATAAAAAAAAAATTTTTTGACGTAATTTAATGTTTTTCTGGTCGATCTAGGCCTAAACTATTGAAAAACATATAAACCAAAAGTTCGTAATTTTGAGTTAAAACGATCGTGTAATCTCCCCTTAAGTGATGTTTGGGACTAATAAGTTTTATGTCTAGTTATTAATAAATTTAAAATTTTATTTGTCTACAATCCAAATTTATTATTTATCTGTCTCAGTTTAGCCGTCCGTAACAACTATCGGTATCATAATGATAGACACCCGAGTTTTAACCCAAAGCATCTCCAAAACTATGAGCCCGATTTCAACATACTTTACATCAAAATTTAGCTCATTTTATTCTACGTTCACTTACAATAATCCTATACAGTAAACTCTCGTTAATCCGGACCCCTTTAACACGGACTTCGCTTAATCCGGACAGCCAGTTGACTGCATAGTTGATTTTTAAGTAGATATCGGTTTGTAAATTTATTTAATAATTGAGAATATTAGTAGCCTATATAAACAGGTTAAAAAAATTACCAGTCTTATTTTCTGTGTTTCAAAACGTAATGTCTTAAGCACAGAATGGACCTTTCATATTCACAGTGTAATACATTTTACAACATGTTATTGTCTGTATATATAACTAAACTCAAAATACAGGTTCGTTTTCTATAAAGGGTGTTTCATTATGTACCTTTGTTCATATTAAGGTTAGGTGAGGGTTTCCCAAAAATAACCGAAATAGCATTGCCGTGGGTGGATCTTGTGTAGCACGCGCTTCCGCCGCGGGCGTGTATTGCGCAACTCATTACCAGTTCAGTGCCGCCTGGGTTATTGGCCTAACTTGTACCGTTATTTTGAAGTGATTTTTTTGTTAACGTTATTTTGTTCATTGCGAAAAAATCACTTCAGATTAATGGTACAAGTTAGACCGGTAACACAGGCGGCACTGAATTGGTAATAAGTTGTGCAATACACGCTTCGTGGCGGAAGCGCGTAATACTCCGCCCACGGTAATGCTATATTGGTTAATTTTGGGTAGACTACCAGTTCGTATTTCACTTAATCCGGACTTTCACTAATCCGGACGACTTGGAGCCCCAATTAATCCGGATTAACGAGGTTTTACTGTATTTTTAATATTGTATTAAAATTGCCGAATCTAGGTTGGAAGATAAAAAGACCCGGTTTTTTTGCTACCGCAAAGAATTTCATGCGTTTAGAGGCGTATAACTTCAGAATCATTTAACCGACATGTTTGAAGTTTTAACACAACATAGCGAATTATATTTTTATAGCGTGTACGAAATTTAAAAATTTTAAGTTACTTAAATTTTTATTTATTAACAATATTCTGAACCTTTGCTATCTCTCTAACCGGTCAATCGTTCGGCACGAGCAAACTATCGTTTTATTCAGCATAAAGAAATTAGTATAAATGTATTAATAATATAAAATATTGATTGGCCAATGTTATGGTAGAATTTGTATAAATAGAATGTCCATGCGGGGGGAGGCGCTACTATCAGGTTTTCAGTTCGACAGAATGTCACGTACACATGGATAGCAACTCCCACCCCTCGCATGGTCACCCTGCAAACGACATCTTTAATTCATTCACCACAGGGTCTGGCTGTATAATGAAATTCATTATTTTAAGAGGAGATAACAGTGACTAGTGACTTTTACACCTCTACCTCTTCTGTTCTTAAATAGTTCAGTCATATAATTGGCTAACCATGTGATAAGAAACAGACCTATTTTTTGTAGCCCTGGAACTAACAGATCGAATGCAAATAATTTAACACTCCATCTGCCTCTTATGAGCGTTAGGCAATTAAAGTTATAGTAATTTAAATACACTACCACTTTTATTTCAAGCATTTTTCTTTACAGAGCGTAGTTTAGACACAAATAAATGATTTTCTATATATTTAATTTCTACCGAGGTTGATTTTCATTTTACGTGATTCACTGAAAATTAAAATTAAGTTGTGTGTTGTTCAGGTGGTCAGCCGAAAGACTGGTTTGAACCTCAAGAGGATTAAACAAGTAAAACGAGGAGTCACGTGGTTCACAATTGCCTTATTCAATTAATGGAAAAAATTTGCTTATCAGCATGCCAGACCCTCTAAAAATCACATATTTTCCACCCTGTAAATTACACTTTCACTTTATTCACCCTATGGTCTGGCTGTATAATGAAATTCATTACTTTCAGGAGAGATAACTGTGACTATTGTCTTTTACACTCCTTCCTTTACTGTTCTTAACCCTTACAGTGCCAGGAGAATATTGAGTGCCTACCGAAAAATGCCAGTTATTTTCCACTAGGTACTAACGGGTGATTCAAAAAGAGCGCCGGTTTTTAAACGGCTGGTAAATTTTTGTTTATCGGTTGGCAACATTGTTAGACCTCATTTCTATTTCGGAGAACATTCCGATTGACGATTCAGTTGTAGTTTCTCTTGTTCGCAGCGTAGTACTCTCGCAGTCT
Source organism: Catonia carolina (assembly GCA_035578175.1). NCBI lineage: Eukaryota > Metazoa > Arthropoda > Insecta > Hemiptera > Achilidae > Catonia > Catonia carolina. The sequence continues at coordinate 2,846,674 of JAQMRL010000020.1, read as the reverse complement.
GTGTCTAACCATGGAGAAGTTTACTATTGCGCAACGAGTGTTAATCGTCAAAACATTTTACCAGAGTGGAGAGAGTTATGCGGCTACTGTCAGGCGACTTCGTGGTACTCTAGGACGTAATGAAGCACCGAATGAATCAACAGTTCGCAGGCTCATGAAAATGTTTTTTGAGACGGGTTCAACAGTCGACCTTAAAAGTTCTGGACGTCGTCGTTCTGGTCGAACTGAGCAGAACGTTGCGTTGGTTCGTGACAGTGTGGCTGTTAGCCCAGCAAAATCAATACGTCGCCGTTCTCAACAATTGGGTTTACGATGTTCTTCTGTACGGAGAATTCTTCGGTACGATCTCCAATATCACCCGTATAAAATTCAGTTTCTGCACGAGAAACAATGTTGTTGCTCCGTGAACGGTTCCAGGATCGCATCATTTCTCGTAATTCCGACCATCAATGGCCAGCAAGGTCGTGTGACTTGACGCCTTGTGACTTTCCTCTTTAGGGTCATCTGAAGTCATTGGTGTATGCCAATAAACCCCGAAACATCAATGACTTGAAGGAGGAAATTCGACGGGTTATCGGGCAAATGGAAGTCGAAACTTGTCGTGCAAAATTTCATGGACAGAGTTGATGCGTGCCAGCGCAGTAGAGGAGGACACATGCGTGACATCATTTTTCATACATGAAATCGAAAGGTAAGATGAACTTGTTGATGTATTTATTTTCAGTTTTTCAATAAAATAAATCTCTTAATTTGATATATCAAAACCGGCGCTCTTTTTGAATCACCCTATACTTAAAAATGCCAGCCTATCTTGTAGAGCATAAAAAATGTAGAAAATGAGGCGATTTTTAAAAAAAAAATCTTAGGACCAGTTTTTGAAAAAATCGCAAAAACGTTAAAAATTACACGAATAAACTACTACTTCTGGTTGACCGATTTTGATGAAAATGTTCGTGTCACGTCCGGTAGTAGTATGTAACTTAAGTTTAAAGTTTCAAGTTCGTACAATGTTCCGTTCTTGAGATATTCTGTTCACACACACACACACACACACACACACACACACACGCACACACACACACACGCACACAGGCCAATCGCTAAAAACATGTTTTTTGGGTTCAGGGGGTCTGAAAACATAGATCCGGTGAAAACTCGATTTCGAAAAATGGACATGAAAACAATACTTTCCTTCTTATATATTATTCATATAGGCAAGAGAAAGTAAAATACAAGAAATAATTTCTGCTTAAACATTTCTTTTCTGGAACTTTCTTTTTTAATTTAAAAAAATCACACTAAAAAGTATGTTACCCAACTTCATTTATATCATTTTTTTAAAATGATTTCATTATGTACAAAGTCACCTAAACTAATTTACATATTGTAAAATATAAAAATGCTGCGATAATTGTTTTTAAAATCAATTTTTAGTTTTTTAACTTAGAAAGTACGTAACTAATCTACTGTAGAACATCCTAATTGCTAATAATTACATTAAAAGTTTGTAAATTAAAAATGTGTGTATAGCACTATAAATACAAGAAATAATCAGTAATAATATAAATAAAAATAGACCAGATGAGGAAAAAGAGAATTTCCCTCTTTGGACATTTCTTGAGGACCGACTCTTCCAGAATCTCAAAACAAATCATCAACTTTTTCCTAAACAGAAAAACTCAGCCCCACTAGATCAGGAAAATTAAGGAGGACATGAATGGACTCCAAATCTCACTTGAGGACCTCAAAACAAAATTCGGAAATTACCACAGACTGAAGACCACAAGACTTGAACAGCAGAAACCGACGAAACGACAGAAAGTTGTGTATTCTGACAAGGAACGGCTGAGAAGATCAGATGGATTTAAGGAATACTGGAGAAAGTTCAAGGAGGGAAACTTCAGGAGAGGACTCCAAAACCGCAAAAATTGAAATGAGTTTTTTTTTAGTTTGATGAACTTATGTAGTCTTATGTGGCTTTAAAAAAAATTAAAAAAAAAATAAAATTAGAGCGAAAAATAAAAATTCTATGAATTTTTTAGTCAACGTACTATATAATACAAGGATGCTGGTATTTTTTTGGTTAAACTACTGATGTCCTAATGTTAGGACGCTGGCACTGTGAGAGTAAAATGCTTCAGTCATATAATTGGCTGACCATGTGATAAGAAACAGAACTATTTTTGTAGCACTGGAACTAACAGATTAAGTTCAAATAATTTAACCCTCCATCTTTCTGTATAGGCATATAATTAGATTATCTTAACTTAACATAAGTTACATTTTTCATTATTGACATTTTCAAGAGAAAGATGTGTGAATGTTTCACACTAGATTTTTATTATTTGTATAGTAACCAGATCCCGAAAGAACTTTGATTAAACCTACCTTTTCTTGTAGGCTTAAAAAAAAATATATTAAAATTTTTAACCAAACAAATTGAAGAAGCGTGATCTTTTAAAGGTATATCTGAATTGATAAAATTTAATATAAGTTTAAGTATAATAGTTAAGTAAGCTTGAAATCTTTAAACAACTGAATTTAGAAATAGTTTTCGAAATATATATTAGTTTGGTATAGACCCTAATGTTTTTGTAAAAGTGTACAATGGAGTGAAAGAAATTATATATTTCTGGCTTTCATAAATAATAAAATAATCGGTACTTGAAAGACATAAAAATTCCATTGCATGTTTCTATTTCTACACCCATAAGAATGAAAATTTTTATTATTTATTTGTTTCTGGCAATCTATTTATGGGATTTGAACCCATGAATAGAATAGTAAAGTAAAGTCGGTACTTATATATTTTCGATTCAAAAATATCCTTACATATTAAAAAAGTATGAAGACACACGAGTTTTTCTTGTATAGTGGACAACATTTTTTTAAACATATATTATTACTAATGGTATAAATAATATTAGAAGATTCATGAACTACAACTCTATTTCTTTAAAATTAAAATACAGAGGAGCGTCTATGGTTGATTTTGCGTTCAGAATGCAGTGTGGGAAGTCCATAAGCAATGTAATTCATAAGCCAGTTTGATTGCTACACTACACCAAGTAACATTTAACGACTCCGCGCCACGTAACCTTGTATTACAAACTCCTATTGAATAACGTAATACGAAAACAGCAGTAATCTGTTTTAACTCGTTTATTATTTTACTCGTTTATATAACTCGTTTATTAGAAATAATAATAATAATAATTATCATATTATATATAATTACAGCTGCCCTATAATAATATTTATAATAATATTATCTATAATATCTATAATATCTATAATATCTATAATTATATCTATAATATCTATAATATCTATAATATATCTATAATATATATATCTATAATAATATTTATATTTTATAATAATATTTATCATATTATATATAACTACAGCTGCCCATAACCGACTGGTGGAGTGTTAAATTTTTTACACTCAATCTGTTCGTTGCAGGGCTAAAAGAAATAATTCTGTTTCTTAACACATGGTCAGCCAATTAAATGACTGAATCATTTAAGAACAGAAGAGGTAGAGGTGTAAAAGACACTAATCAGAGTTATCTCCTCTGAAAGTAATGAATTTCATTATACAGCCAGACCCTGTGGTGAATGAAGTGAAGGTGTCATTTGCAGAGTGGAAAATATATGCTTTTCAGAGGGCCCGGCATGCTGATAAGCGTGAGGAAGGCCACTCGGTGAGGAAGGCAATGGTAAACCACCTCACTCCTCGTTTTACTTAGTAAAACCTCTACAGGTTCAAACCAGCCTTTCGGCTGATGACCTAAACAACATCTAATTACAGATAAAATTTTATATTTTATAACAAAATACCTGTAATAGGACATGTAATTTATTTCGTTAATTTATTCTGTTTTGAAATTCTGTGTTTTTTATAATTCCTACATTTGCAATACATGCAATAAACTAGTGTTTTTTTTTAACTGAAGTAATATAAATATGATTAGCCTTTATTAAACTTATATAAATATAAATTTAGGCTGTACAGTGTCTGTCAAAAGTTTTAGACACCGTAAAAAATATAAAATTTAATTTTTCTGACAAAAGTTTTCCTGCGATCTTTCTGCAATCACTTTCCACGTCCAATTTACCATTTCACCTGTGTGAAATAGCAAAAACAAGTTTATATAGAAACGTATAGTTAATGGAGGGTAGGTTTGTGTACAGAAAATTTAAACAACTTCGTACTACGAGGTGTGGCTATTAAATACCGAGACTGACGTTGTAAAAAATTTAATTTTAATTTTATACATAATCACTTATTGTCACTTTCAATATACACTCCTTCTCTATTTTTACATTCACTGACTTTCGACCCGTTTTCAGATTTTCAAGTTAAGAAATTAACCTAAAACTTGCTATTAGTAAATTTTTTTTATTCCTAATTTGTGTACGCTGCAATCTGTTCAATTGAGAACAATAAGCAACTTCATGACCCAATGAGATGAGGATGATGTGTATGAAGTGTAAATAAGGTGTAGTCTTGTACAGACCCAGGCCGACCATTCCTGAGAGAGTATGGTTAATTGAACCCCAACCATCAAAGTACACCGGTAACCACTGTCTAGTATTCAAATCCGTATAAAAGTAACTACTTTTACTAGGATTTGAGCCAGGAACCTTCGTCTCCGAAAATCAGCTGTTAAACAGCTGATTTTGGCGACGACTTTACCTCTAGACCAACCCGGTGGGGTATTAGTAAACTTAACAGCATAAATGACAAGCGGTGGGAATCATTTGTTTCGTCATTGCCACCAGCTCCTCAGATTCCCATCGAATCTCAATGGCTGTTAAAAATTAATACGGCAGCAATTACAAACACAAGAAAAGTTAAAAAAGCAGTTTTTTTTATCTGTAAACGGAGTTAAAAAATGATGCATTCAACCCCATGACCAAGATGATATGTGTTTTTTTTAAAAAAAGGAGACTGGCCTAAAGTGCCTTTCCTGGAAGCCTACTACAGCCTACACATACCAAAATTCATTAGTCTGATTGAAGCCGTTCTAAAGTTAAAATTTTTGCTTACTCTTGACTACATGATTATACAGGAAGGAGAGTATTGTTCTCATGTCGATTTTAACAAATACACTCTTAACCAGATCTACACGTTTTCAGACCTCCTGAACCCAAAAAACATGTTTTAGCGATTGAAGTGTGTGTGTGTGTGTGTGTGTGTGTGTGTGTGTGTGTGTGTGTGTGTGTGTGTGTGTGTGTGTGTGTGTGTGTGTGTGTGTATGTGTGTGTGTGTGTGTGTGTGTGTGTGTGTGTGTGTGTGTGTGTGTGTGTGTGTGTGTGTGTGTGAGTGTGTGTGTGTGTGTGTGTGAACAGAATATCTCAAGAACGAAACATTGTACGAACTTGAAACTTAAGTTACATACCACTACCGGACGCGACACGAACATTTTCATAAAAATCGGTCACGGAAAGTAGCAGTTTATTCGTGTAATTTTTCACTTTTTCCGATTTTCTCAAAAACGGGTTCTACGATTTTTTTTTAAATCACCTGGTTTACAAAATGTTTTATGCTCTACATGATAGGGTAGGCACCATGTTTGCTGAAATTCTTGGTGATTGTGTTTTCTCGTAAAAACGTTGTTTTTTTAAGATTGCGGCTTTAATATGCATTTTAGCGCAAAAATTTACATAATAAAAGTTGCAGAGAATTTAAAATCCTAAAACTTTTATTTTGTAACATTTTTTTTTATAACGCTTAGTTTAGCGGTAATTAGCGATTTTCTGTTTTTTCTCACAAAAAAATGAAAAATCGACTTCGTATTACGAGGTGTGGCTATTAAATAACGAGACTGACGTTGTAAAAAAATTTGTTTTAATTTTATACATAATCACTTATTGTCACCTTCAATTTACACTCCTTCTCTATGCCTACAACGCTCCATGCGAATTTTCCATTGTTGAAAACAGTGATGGAAGTCATCTTCTGTCAGCTCCTTCAGAACACGTGCCGCTTTCTCTTTTACAGCTTCCACAGACTCAAATCTTGTCCCTTTTAATGCAGATTTCACCTTAGGGAACAGGTAGAAGATAATAACATGTGATGAAACGTGGTTTTTTTACTTATGATCCGAAAACGAAGCGCCAATCCATGCACTGGAAAAGCCGAACTTCACCGAGAGCCAAGAAAGCTCGAAAGAGCTAGTCAAAATTTAAAGCAATGATGATTGTTTTTTTTTTATATCCATGGGATTGTGTACCTTCCCTGGGTTCCTGAAGGTCAAACAATTAATCAATATTACTATCTTGAGGTACTTTCTAAACTACGTCAAAGAGTAAGGAAAATAATAAAACGCATGGATGGTAGTTGAAAACAGACTGACTTTTATTTGTAAAAATGACAGGTAGGTACACATTATATACACTAGATGGCGCTAGCTATTATTTAGTTACAACAATAACAATACCACCACTTAACTAAATAATACTAAAATACCTATATAAAGAAACAAACACTTTATAGACTATTTATCTAGTTTTACAACACCCATCTTTTTAACAAAATAATAATGTTTAATTTTGGACAAACTTTTGGTCAATAAGTCAGCAGGCATTTCAGAACTTCTCAAATATTCTAATTTAACATATCTTTTGCCTACTGCTTCCCTTATAAAATGAAATTTTACATCAATGTGTTTAGTACGACGGTGATATACAGAATTTTCAGTAAGTTTTTGAGCATTTTGACTGTCAGTATAAATTGTTACAGGCACATTATTTTGTCTATTTGTTAGCTCGTGTAATAAATTTCTGAGATGAATAGCCTCCTTGGTAGCTTCACAGGCAGCCATATACTCAGTCTCGGTGCTTGATAAAGCCACCGTCTGTTGCTTCCTACTTTCATGTGACACTATACAATCTGAATATATAAAACAATATCCTGTGTAGGATTTACGATCTAAATTATCAGATGCCCAATCAGCATCAGCATAACCCATCAAATCTGAATTATTTTTAACATATTTTAGCCCAAATGACTTTGTACTATACAAATATTTCAATACTCTCTTAGCATGTTTATAATGAGTCTCTGTATTACAATTATTGAATTGACTGAGATAACTTATACAATATGAAATGTCTGGTCTAGTCAAAATTGACAGATACATTAAACTCCCTATTAATTGTTGATAAGGAAATTTAGAATTCGAATTTTCTCCCTTCTGTAATTTAAGATTAACTTCCATAGGGGTTTCTACATTTTTACATTTCTCCAGACCAAATTTAGATACTAATTTATCAATAAAGCTCTCTTGACTTATAAAAATACAATCCTTCTGTATCTTAATATCCATACCTAGACACTGTCTTAATTGACCTAGGTCTTTTAATTTAAATCTCTTACTTAACTCACTTTTTAAGTATTCTACTTCTTTATTACAATTAGAAAACAAGAAAAAGTCGTCAACAAACAATGCAACAAAAGTTTTACAATTTTCAGTTGTTTTTGTATACAAACAATGCTCATACAAGGACTTTTTATAGCCTAACTGTTGTAAACAAACATCAACTTCCTTATTCCAAGCTCTAGCCGACTGCTTCAACCCATATATGGCCCTTTTCAATTTTAAAATTTTATTTTGATTAGAATCACATTTAAAAATTCTGTGGTAACTCCATATAAACTGTTTCATCTAAGCGGCCATTCAAGAAAGCTGTAGTTACATCTAAATGTGTGAGGTTAAGATCTAGTTTTACACTTAAGGCAAATAACAGTTTTAATGTGGAATACTTTAGCACTGGTGAGAAGGTCTCTTTGTAGTCTATGCCTTCCCTCTGTGTATAACCTTTCGCCACTAATCTTGCTCTGTAACGCACTGTATTGTCAATGTTTAACTTCTTTTTATACACCCACCGACACTGCACTACCTTAGCATCACTTGGTTTGTTCACAATCTCCCAAGCTTCATTTTCATGAAAGGATTTAAGCTCTTCTTCCATCGCGTTGCACCACTGCTCTCGTTCAGGTCCATTCATTACCTCCTCATATGTAAGACTGTCTTCATCCAAATCTTCATTATTTTTACACATGTTACTATATCCATACCGATCTGGAACTCTTCTTTGTCTCTTTTCTGTGCCAGCAACCTCTGTCTCAACAAGTGTCTCATTTTCAGTTGCATCTTGCATAGACCTACTGTCACTGAACTCCTCTGAACTTGATGTACTTGCAGTCTCGTCCGGGAAATATGTTTCATCACTTATTGTGTTTGAGCTATCTCTTTCAGAAGTCAAGGTTGTGTCGAAGGGGTCCACGGTTTGACTTTCTACACTTTCTTCCTGCTGAACAACTGGCACAGTATCTTCCACCACTGCTTGTATCATATCTGAGTTTTTCATTTTCTCCATAACAATAACATCTCTGCTGGTGGTAATACTCTTTGTTTTCGGATTGTACAGCCTATAGCCTTTAGTGTTGTCTGCATAACCAATCATGATGTACTCTTCTGCCTTTTTATCCCATTTAGTCCTCTTTATTTTTGGAATATGGACCATTGCTGGACTACCGAATATTCGAACATGGCTGAGGTCTGGCTTCTTCCCGCTCCACAGCTCATACGGTGTCTTTTGTAATCCCGAAGCTAGCGTTCTATTTCTCAAATAGACAGCAGTATTTATTGCCTCTGCCCAAAATCTTTTCTCTAGATTGGCTTCGAACAATAGACATCGAGCTCTCTCCACAACTGTCCTGTTTAGACGTTCGCATAAACCATTTTGTTCTGGCGTGTACGGGTTTGTAGTTTGATGCACAATTCCATTCTTCTTTAAATAATCTTCAAATTCTGCAGAACAAAATTCTCCGCCATTATCTGTTCTTAAAGTCTTCAATTTCTTTCCTGTTTGAGTCTCAACAAGAACTTTAAACTCCTTGACATACTTCAAAGCTTGATTTTTGGCCTTGAGGAAGTAGACAAATGCCATTCTGCTACAATCATCAACAAAAAGCAAAAAATATCTTGCTTGTCCCAATGAGACCTGTTCCATCGGTCCGCATAGATCCGCATGAACAATTTCAAGCACATTTTCACACCTTTTACCTTTGTGAGAAAAAGGTAATCTAGCCTGCTTACCCTCACAACATGTGATGCAGTTAGATTTATCAATTTCTGCTTTATCAATGTATGATATCCCCTCTACAGCGCCATTTCTCATAGTATTCAGGTCCTTGCTATTAATGTGTCCTAGCCTCCGGTGCCATATCTCACTTGTCAAAGTTGTAGCTGAGCACGCTACCAAACTTTCTGACTTGATATCCAATTTGTACACTCCATTAACCAAATTCGCCTTTCCAATCAGTACATCCTGTCTATTGCGTATGCAGCAAACTTCTTCTTCGAAATTAACTTTGTTCCCATTTCGAATAAGTTGACTTACCGATAGCAAATTGGTTGATAGGTTAGGGACACACAATACATCCTTGACTATAATGTCGAACTCAGAATTATCAACTATGGTTGTAATCATCGTATTTCCTGAGCAAATTACTGGTACTGTTTCTTTATTTGCGACTACTATGTCCTTTACTTTGTGGTCAAGTCTAACATTTTGTAAACAACTCTGATCTGTTATCATGTGCGAACTTGCCCCTGAATCTACGTACCAATCTGATTTATGAAAGGCACTATTCATGAATATAGCACTAAAAGCGTTTGTTTCACTTTTATTTTGATTATTTGGACATTTATTCATGTAATGTCCGAGTTGTTTACATTTGTAACAGCGTATCGTTTTGACAAATTTCGTCGATGACGCCTTTTTTGACTTCGTATCAGTGTTGCCACTTTTCTTATTCCGCTGCTGCCAAACTTTAGACAAAAAAGCGTTGTTCGTTCCGTTATGGCTGTCGACTTCCGAACTCATGTCTAATAATTTTGATTTGATGACGTCCGTACTGATAGTGATTCCTGAGTGTTCAATGGCCATGATCATAGGAGCGAATCTTTCTGTCAGCCCCGCCAATAACAATGACCCAATCCACTCATCAGTTATCTGGAAACCGGTACCTTTTAATTTTTGTGCGGTATCTACAATTTGCGTAACGTAGGCTCCCATCGATTCGCAATCTTCCAATCGAATTGAAATCAGCTGACGAAGTAGGCTGATGCGACGCGTAAAGCCGGAATCATCGTAAAGAGACTTCAAGCGCTTCCAAACACCTTGAACTGTTTGCTCGTTTTTGATGTGAACGTAGATGGACGAATCTATTGTCATGATGAGTTTTGCCTTCGCCTTCTTTTCTTCCACAGAACTTCCATCAGTCGATTCTTGCTTATGAATATCCACTCCGTCTAACATCAAAAAGTTTTCAGCAGCAAACGCCCACTCGTCGTAGTTTTCTCTACCTTTTAGCTTCGGCACGTTAACAATGTAGCTACCGGCCATTTTGCACGCGGTAACTAACAGCCAACAGACACTCGGAAATACAGGAACAATATAGCGATTTCCACCGTTATTTTATATTTCACGTGTAACGGCGCACTGATAGTCCACAAAAAGTAAATAATCCGAAATATAACTTGACTATATCGCGAATTATACCTGGGCCCATAACCTAATAAAACGCATGGATGGTAGTTGAAAACAGACTGACTTTTATTTGTAAAAATGACAGGTAGGTACACATTATATACACTAGATGGCGCTAGCTATTATTTAGTTACAACAATAACAATAGAAAAAACGCCCCAAAATGTGGAAGGACAAATCATGGGTTCTCCACCAAGACAATGCATCAGCTCATTCCGCGTTATCTGTCAAGAGGTTCCTAGCCAAGTACAGCATCTCAGTGTTAGAACATCCACCTTATTCACCAGATCTTGCACCATGTGACTTCTTGCATGTGACTTGCACCTGTTCCCTAAGGTGAAATCTGCATTAAAAGGGACAGATTTGAGTTCTGTGGAAGCTGTAAAAGAGAAAGCGGCACGTGACCTGAAGGGGCTGACAGAAGATGACTTCCAGCACTGTTTCCAACCATGGAAAATTTTCATGGAGCGTTGTAGGGATAGAGAAGGACTGTATATTGAAGGTGACAATAAGTGATTATGTATAAAAAAAAAATTTTTCACGTCAGTCTCGTCATTTCATAGCCACACCTCGTATATAACCTTTAAGGGGGCACAGACTTTTAAAAAAATTAAAAAAATTGATTTTATTTTTATTTTTCTTCATTATTCTCTATGTATTTCTGATTAATTTAGTATATAAATTGTAGCTTTAGTATTATTATTGTAAACCCTTAAAAATTAATAAAGGAAATGATCGTGTCCGCCAACTTTTTGGATTTTGTTGTTGTTTGTTGCTTGCGTTTTGTTTCGTTTGAATTCTATCAGTATTACAGTTCTTTCCCTTACAGATCAAATCGTATGTAAAAATTAGCTTCATATTTTGAATGCTTTGTTCGTGGGAAAGTAACGTAGAAATTTGTGCTGTACTGTTTGCGTTTACTGTTTAGTTTTTAGTATCGTTTAGTACTTATACGCGTTGCTTTGTATTCTTTTGAAAAACTGTGGTTTTTCGGAAATTGTGTTTTTTTTGTCCACTTCGGTATAATTTTCTCAGAGACTAATTAAGATATCCCCTTTAATTTTTGGCCAGAGTATCTTCATAACTTTCTTTATCTGTTATACCAAATAATTTGCCATCATATTCTTCATTTTATAGGCTAGATGAGTAAAACATTTCAAAGTATGGCCAATTTTAGATCAAGTGGAAAAAATATTGTTTAAAAAAAATTCAGAATTTAAAAAAGCAAAGTATTAATTATTAATATACCGGGTGATTCAAAACTATACGGCAATCTCTTGGGACCCAACCTACATACTATTAGTTAATATTGCAGTTAAGAATGTGCGTCTGTTTTGATTTTAAAGAAAGCGAAATTTCAATATCTATTATTCATTTTTTCCTAAGTAATTCACATGAATCTTTTCAGAATTAAATTTTCCACAAATTTATTTAAGAAAAAATACACCTTTATTTACCATTTATGGAAGTAATCTTACGTTAAACACAAGAATGTGTTATTTCTTTGCACCAATTTCTGTGTTTTATGTGAGATATCTCTGAAAGTATTGCATTTACAGCTCTGGAACCAATTTTATTCAATTTTTCAGTTAAAAAACATAAGAAACAATCGTATTTGTATCTTTGTAAGTAGGCCTACTTTTAACATTTTTATATGGCCTTACTTCACCGAGGGTACAGAGTTCTAGGTGAAATTTTTCGCTAGCCGTAACTCGCTAACTAAGCGTTTTCAGGCATATGTTTATATGAACTTTTTTTCTTATGTTTAGCTATACAATGAGATCCCAAGAGATTGCCGTGTAGTTTTGCATCGCCCTGTACACTAAAAAGCATAATTCAATAAATAAAATGGTTTTTGTTTGAAATCTTTTTCTATAGTAGTCTAGTAACTTAGAAAATGTTAGCAGAAAATTACTAATTTAAAATGAGTGGAATACAAAGGGCTGTATCCCCTTAACAGGAAATTTAATTTTTCTGTAACGTTGAAATTTTGGTCGGCAATGGCAGGTTTACGCCTCCAAGTTTTCGAAATAAGGGCACTTTGGTACACCCTTTTTCAAATTATGTGGCACTTAATATTGTTTCAGCACTGAAAGGGTTAAGAGGAATCGAATGACTTTATTTTTTTTTCAAATTTCGACTTTTATTTCGTGACTTCCGGTTTTGGGCAACATCAAGTCAAAACCGGAACTTCAAAACCAATTAAGGCCTACTAACTTTATGTTTAGTTTATGAATCCGAACCCTGTTTGTTGCTCTCTCTTGTAATTCCTGACGTCTGTGTGAGATGGACGGACGGACAAAGAAAAACAGCCTACAATAAAGTTAAGAACTCTGGTATGAAACCAAAAATGAATAAATGAGAAAGTAATAAATGAATAAAACTAATTATATCTCCTTGCTTTAAACTAATTATATAATGAATCTACTACCTAAATACATAACTAACTAAATTGGAACTAACTAAATAGGTCTTAAGTAAATCGACTAATTTTTAACAAAATAATCGTTAATCTATTTAAAAATATAGCCAAACTTTTTTCTGCAGCGACTTTAACACGCAAAACTTAACAAACCCCTAATAAATATATGAATGAATTTACCTCCATTTAAATATATTTCCTTATTTCTTCTTCTTCTCTTCGTTCTCCAAATCAGTACTTCAAATTCTGCTCCTTCTTAACTAACAGTTTTACTCTTAAGTGATTTTAATTTCCTGGATCCGAACCAGGAAACTTCTGATTGACAAACCTCCCTCTCTCACCAACCGTTTAACCAACCTTGGAGGGCCAAGGGACAGGATAACCATCCCAATGAGTGACTGTAAGTTGGAAGGTGGAAGAGAGGTTCACAAACACAGAGGGGGGAATACACCCGCCTAAAGAATATCAGATGATTGGCAGTTGGCTATATTTTTACAACTTATTCTCTAATTATTATTCTAATGTAATTTATTCTAACAATGGGGGTTTTACCTTAATAATGGAAGTTACAGTAATTAGGAATTACCATAACTTTCATTATTTGTAAAATTTTACAATTGTAACGTTACAAACAACAGAAGAGGTGGAGGTGTAAAAGATACTATTCACAGTTATCTCCTCTGAGAGTAATGAATTTCATCATTATACAGTTGGACCATGTGTTGAATGAAGTGAAGGTGTCATTTGGAGGGTGGAAAGTAGGTGCTTTTATCAGCCCTGGCATGCTGATAAGCATACTTTTCCACTCAGTGAGTTCTGGCAATTGTAAACCACCTCACTCCTAGTTTTACTTAGTAAATCCTTTAGAGGATCAAACCAGCCTTTCGGATGATCACTTGAACAACAACAGTTTCGAGTGACTCTCAAGTATAGTGAGTTTACGGTAAGAACCAACTGTCGAATCAACAAATTGCATATGTGGTAGTACGTGTAAATACACCACACAAATACATGCAACAGCCTAGCATTAGTCACCGGGTGGACACCAACACTTTTATAACTGCTAAACAATAACAACGAACAGCCGCGTTCCCTAACGTCAATGAAATCTTTCCCTTATCACTTAATTTTGTTTAGAATTCATTTGCATACTACTCCGTATTGTTTATAGGCTTATTCAACGTTTATATTACAAATTCTTCATGTATGTGTCATTTTAAATTTTATGATCCTAAATGAGTTTTCAATTTAGTTGGCTTTGTTATTTTAAACTGTTCGGTTCGGTTTAATTGTGCATCTAGTTCGAATGGTGCTTTTAGTTTCATGTACGGTTTAATTTTATTGTAGTTATTACTTTATTCGACTGTATGAACAAAAGTAAGTTTATTTTTATTTTTGCTGAAAAAGTTGATATTAATTTATAGTTATGGCTAATGCACCAGAGTCCTCTATTTACAAACACCAAAAAGGTAGGTAAATCTTTGAGAATAAAGTGAGTTTTAAAATTAGTAAACAATAATAATTTTATTTATAAAGTAAACATTTAAAATTATAAAAACCATTAAAGTATTTAATTTTATTAATCTAAATAATTAACTACTCATAAGAGTATTAAGCACGAGTCGTTTCGCATACGCCTACTATGAAAATCACATAATACTTTTGGTGCGTACGGTTCTGGAGCTGTGACATCATTCACTGTTTGTTTACTTCGCAGTTGGTTCATAAAATGTATTTGGTTTAAACGTTTTATTTTATAAAATCGAGATTTAATTTTCATAAGTGTTTTTGTTACGTGCGTTCTCGATGAAAGTCGCCTGTCAAAGTATGGTTCTAAGTAGTGTATATCAGTATTATGAGTCAATGGAATACCATTCAGAAAAAAGTGTTGTATAGGTCATCAGCCGAAAGGAAGTTTGAACCTGTAGATGCTTTAATATGCTTATCAGCATGCCAGGCCCTACGAAATGCATCTAACAGATGTTTTGTAGAGGTACAGAACTTTAAAATGAAATAAAACACAGAATAATTTAACAATTGACGTGGAATTGGTTTTATTTTAAAGATAATTATTTGCCATTTTTATTTTAAAATAATTTCCGGCATGTGACCGCCGCGGCTGGCTCGGACGTGATCCAATCGAGACGTCCAATTTGTAACCACTTTTTGCAGCATTTGGGGCCCTATATTGGTAATAACGCGGCAAATGTTGCCTTCCAAGTCGTCAATTGTCTCTGGCTTATTGGCATAGACTAGCGACTTCACATACCCCCACAGAAAATAGTCCAGCGGTGTTAGATCGCACGACCTTGGAGGCCAATTTACAGGTCCAGAACGTGAAATTATGCGTTCACCAAACGTTTTCCTCAGTAAATCGATTGTGGCACGCGCTGTGTGACATGTTGCACCATGTTGTTGAAACTACAGCTCTCCAACATTAAGGCGATTCAATTGAGGAACAAAAAAGTCATTGATCATGGCTCTGTAACGGTCACCATTGGCTGTAACATTCTGCCCGGCATCATTTTTGAAGAAGTAAGGACCAATGACTCCACCAGCTCAGAAAGCGCACCAAATAGTCACTTTTTTTGGATGTAAAGGCTTCTCAGCAATATATCGAGGATTACCTTCACTCCAAGTGCGGCAGTTTTGTTTATCCACGGAGCTATTCAACCAAAATTGGGCTTCATCACTGAACAAAATTTTCTTGTGAAAATCGGGATCAACAGCAATCATGTTCTGGGCCCATTCTCCAAATGCACGCCGTGCCAGGTGGTCATTCGGCTTTAATTCCTGAACGAGTTGGATTTTGTAAGCACGCAAATTAAGATCAGTCCGCAAAATCTTCCATAAAGTTGATGGACACAGCTCCAAGTGTTGTGCACGATAGCGGATGGACTCATTCGGGTCTTCCTCAATGCTACGCTCTACAGCAGCAATAGCTTCTTCAGTTCGCACTGTATTACGTCTAAAAGGATGTGTGTTGTCATTCAGAGTAAATGTTGACCGTAAACGTTTCATTGTTGAGCGAATTATTTGCTCTGATGGACGATTATGTCGATCATAAAACGGACGTAGTGCGCGATAAGTTTCACGAACCGAACCATGATTTTCAAAATAAATCTGTACAATTTGCAAGCGTTGTTCAGGCGTCAGTCTATTCATTATAAAATGGCAAACCAAACTGAACATAAATTACAAAACAGTTTTCAAAATGGCCACCATGTAAATCAGTACTGCCAACTTAAAGTTCTATACCTCTAAAAAACACCCGTTTCTTTCCACCCTATAAATGACACCTTCACTTCATTCACCCCCCAGGGTCTAACTGTATAATGAAATAGGAGATAACTGTCACTACACTATTTTTCAGGGCTGATGAGCTCTGAACGTATGCATTGCCCCTACCCACTTCATAGCTAGCCAATCACTTGCTAATACTTGCTCTCGTAGCTCTGTTATATATTTTGTCAGCCATTTTTTTGGTCTTTCAATAACAATAAAACCATTTGTACACTCTGACAATGCTGGTAAACATTCTGATTGGTCTAAACGCGTCCAACAACAGAGCTGATGATCAGCCGTGAACAGCATTACAATATGTTTTACTCGTGTATCCCTTCTGTTGTTAAATGTTTCACTCATAAAATTGGGTGACCATGTGATAAGAACACATAACTATTTTACTGTAGCCTTAACCCTGCAGATCGAGTGCAAATAATTTAACACTCCGCCTGCCTGTTATGGGTAAACACATAATGTATAGTTCTGAAGAGAAAATGATCACGTACCACTAATGAGTACTTCCACGTTTTCCTCCTTTTTTAAAAAAATCTTAATAATAATAATAATATTTATTTTTATTCCACTTTATACAAATACAAAATTATATCTTATCTATAAGATCTTATATCTTATCTTATCTAGGAATAAATAACCACCAACTCAAGTTAACAGTGGTTATATATATATTTAAAAAAAAAACAAAATACATAAAAACAAGTTTACAAATGAATTACAAATCAAATGAATTATAAAAATGAATTACAAATCAAATGTCGTCATCCACTACAAATGACAATTTAAATTGTAGCGGCAGCTACAGCACATGTTAACTATATTTTTTAACAATATTACAATATTTTTGTTACAATATTAACCAAGCCGTCAGTCTTCAGAGCAGATATTCACCTGTACATGACTAACACTAAAATCAGTTTTATTGTTATATTATTTATCAAGATCAGTAAATTTCTACAAGGACTGAATAGCAAGCAGTGCAAGTCAGCAACGGTAAAACACCAACGCTAACCAACAATTCTTACAAGTGAATCAACATCAGTTATGTCATTGAGCCAATCTTTAACCTTTCTTGAAAATATTAACATGTTTAAGCTATTTTCAATTTCAATAGGCAACAGATTAAAACACTTGAATAGGGTTTTTAAAATTCAAAAGAAAGCTATTAGGTGTATGGTGGGAGCTAACCAGCTAACCTCATGCAGGCCACTATTTAAGGAGTTTAAATTGCTTACAGTTCCCTCCCTCTACATTTTTGAGGTGATTATGTATGTTAGGCAAAATAATTTTATGCAGAATTTCAATGTTCACAATCATAACACGAGAAACAGGAATAATTATTATGTGGCTAATCACTCCACAAAATTGTTTGAACAAAAACCTACTTATGCAGGGAGAAAATTCATGAATAAATTACCCCAATCTTTAAAGTGTTGTGAGGATTTGAATTCCTTAAAGAAATTCTGAAAAATTACTTGATCAGTGAAACTTTTTATAGCGTACAAGAATTTCTTTCTTGATAGTAGTGATACATTGTGTGATTCTTATATGTATTTCAGGTGTTATATCTGCCGACATGTCCTATACCCCTCCTGGAGTCTCCAGGGCGCAAAAAAAAAACTTCGGACCTAAAAAACAAAAGTTTTAGCAAAAAAGGATTTATTAACTTTCGGTCTTACAAAAAGTTGTTGGCTTGAACCTTTAGATCTGTGATAAGTTTTCAGTACCTCTGTTGCCACTTTTTTTATAAAATAGTTTTAAAACTTTAAAAATAAATAAGTTTTTAATTTAAATTGTTATTTATTTATTTTTAAATGTCCTTAGTAAGTTGTAGTATGAATAAGCCGCGTTCAATATCTGAAATATGAAACAAACAAACATATTTTTTAACTGACTTTTACTTTCTTTTCATTTTTCATTTTTCACTTTTCATTTTTCATTTGCCCTTTAAGAATATTAACCCTTTCAGTACCAACGTCCCTTCTACAGAGTGATTTTTTAGTCCTGTTACCCAATTGTTAATGTCTGGTAATATTTTTCTAAAAAAAAAAAATTTTGTTTTGTGACCCTAAGTTTGTAGCCCTACTCAACCAGTATGGATATGGCAGTGTGAGTTGATTCTCCTTGAGCTGTGTAAAATTTTGTGCCATATCCGGTCGTGCTACGAACAGAATGTCTTTTATCCTAAAACAATCTCTTCTTTAAATCTGGAGGCTGAAGCTCTAGAACTAATCGTATGTGATACGGATACAATTTCAATTTTTTAGCAGCTTCCTGAGCACTCGAACATGACAAATCAACATGCGAGGAAAGTTTTTGTAAACTTTTCCATGGAGAATTGAGCAATCTTGTTTTCACATTCTCTTAACGTCATCTGTCAAGAGACGTTAAGAGAAAACGTGAAAACGTAGGTGAAAACGTAGTGGTCGACCACTACGTTTTCACCTGCCTCTAAAAATCAGTTAGTTAGCCTAGAAATTGACTAGAATAGAGTGGAGGAACACCAAACAATTTAATTTGAAATGATTCTTTTACACTCGCATACGATTTTGTAGCAAAATATTGTTCAATAATGAAAACCCGTTGTTCTAGGGTAAAAGACATTCTGTTCGTAACACAACTGGAAACAGCACAAAATTTTACGCAACTCAAGGAGAATCAACTCAAACTGTCGTATCTATACCGGTTGAGTAGGGCTACCAACTTTGTGTCACAAAACAAAATATCCCTTTTTTAGAAAAAAATTACTAGACATTAACAATTGGGTAACAGGACTAAAAAATCACCCGGTAGTATTATATAAATAGTTCCGAGGAAGGTAAACGGTTGTTTGCTGATGTCGGATCAAGTGGCCATGCGGCGGGTTTTTGGTTGGTAGGCGGTTGCGGCCTTTTTGGGACTGGACGAGGACGCCTCAATTGAGTCCAACACTAATTCCCCCATAGCGAGGGAGTGAACATGAGTTTTTCTCGCCGCCTCGGATAAGAAAAAAAGTACCAACGTCCGGAAAAATAACATCGATATATTTTACGTAGTTATAACATCCGGTTTACCGAACACCCGTAAGTTATGCTTAAACTGCCAACGTCCGGATAACCGAATATTTCCGAAAAAACTTTTAAAAAGAAATTAATGGAATATTTATTTTGCAACCGCCTCCGCGATGTAGTGACAAGTGCGCTAGCCTGCAAAGCAAAAGGTTAGGGTTTCGATTCCCGACTAAGTTTTGGAAATCTTAACACGTTAAAACCACCGTTAAGATACCAAAACCCACAGTAGCTACTAATGACCAAGCTGTCGATGCGACTTTAAATAAAAATTATTTTGAGCATTTTTAGTGTTAGGACGATTTCTTTTTTAATGAACACAATAGAAATTAATTTTTAACAGGAAATTTTATTTTTCAGTAACGTTGAAATTTTGGTTGGCAATTGTTTCGAGACTGAAAGGGTTAAGGATAAGGAACATATAGTTTTCATGTCGATTTTCTCCGGAAATACACATTTTCAGACCCCCTTAACTCAAAAAAATTCTTTTTAGCGATTGGTCTGTGTGAAGTGAACAAAATACCTCAAGAACGAAATACTGTACGAATTTGAAACTACCAATCTAAGTTAGGTACCACTAAGGAACCCGACACGAAAATTTTCATTAAAATCAGTCAAACGTAAAAAGTAGTTCATTCATATGATTTTTCACTTTTTTGCCCTTTATTCAAAAATGGCTCCTACAATTTTTTTAAAAATTGCTTTATTTAGAACATTTTTGTAGTCTACAAGATAGGGTAAGCACCACTTCTCACTGAAATTCTTCGAGGGTCTATGCTCTCATGGTAAATAAAAGTTTTTAAAGAAGGGTTATGTACTGTAACAGTGGGTTGTGACTTGTGAAAATTTCCAGACCCTTGCCAGGAATTATTGAACCCAGGACTTCCGAGTTGCATGCTAGCGCGCTAACCACTACGCTACAAAAGCGCCCAATTTTAGTTTGGTTTAACAATAAGCGGGGATCCTACAGCTGTTGCCGCATCCCACATCACAATCTCCAACTCGGTCTGTTCCACCAGTCCTCCTCCTCCTCCACCCCTCTCTGCCACGGAGCCTCTCTCACCCCTTCTTCCCAAATTCCACAGGGTCTGTCTCTCTTCCTCCAAGCGGCTGGCTGGTAATTGAAGATCCTTTCCGGCCACCTTTCCTCTTCCATTCGACGTACATGACCATACCAAACCGATTGTCTTTTCTCTATCTTTTCTACAATTGTATAGCGCACCTCCCCTCCCTTCCTTTACATCCATCTTCATTTGTCACATCTTCCAGTCGAGAGATCCTACAAGCATAACTATAATACTTATCAAAGGAATAAAATTGTCACCACCACCCCTCTAAATACTCATTTACTGTGTTGCCGGTCTTCAATACTTCTTCCGGCCTTAGTCGGCGCGGTAGGCCCTTTGGCGGCGTTCCCACAAACCTTTCGACTACGCACCGACAGAGGGCTTTCTCATCAAGGTCGAGCCAGTAGCCGTCCTCTACCACAGCGCTCTCGGCAACTATAAAAAGAGCGCTATACTGAGCCGAGAGATACAATTCCGATCCAGACACATTCACTTCCACCAGTCTACAGCATCGAGAAGACGTCCACCACAGCACACGGCTACAGGACTCCAGCGAAGACTAATCGACGACCCCGCAAGAGAGAAGATGATGCTTCCGCTCGCCGACCCGTTACCGTAAGCCGTCGACCGGACCGTCATCGCCTGCTGACGCGAGCGATGCCC
The DNA here is from genome assembly GCA_035578175.1 of Catonia carolina. Classification (NCBI taxonomy): domain Eukaryota; kingdom Metazoa; phylum Arthropoda; class Insecta; order Hemiptera; family Achilidae; genus Catonia; species Catonia carolina. Next base: position 2,825,604 of record JAQMRL010000020.1, on the reverse strand, counting down.
ACAGCGGTCCCTCAACCGAGCCTTACACCGACTGGACCCGACGAAGCAGCCATCGACGCACTACTGCGAGGGAAGAAGATAATGTCTTCTTCGAATGTCTTCTTCGGCTGGACGATGACACACCGTGTCGCCCAGCTCTTCGACCACCACGACGACTACAACCGACGCTTTCCATCAAGACGACCACCGCTTAAACGGCCCTTTTCAGGGCCACCAAAAAATTAAAGGTTTTAACTCGCCATTTAATGTCGCCATCCGGTGACAACATCATAAACTATTTATTAGTTTGATCTGAGAACTCTTGAGAGTTTTGTAAATTCTATTAAAAATATTTTAATACTTACAGACGTAAAACATGAATAATTAATGACATATATCCCAAAAGGTTTAAGTTCCATTCTTTTGTTCGCTCTTGTCATCATGATTCTTAACGTTTTTTTAAACCATTCTGGTTTCTCAACCCATGAACACTTGTACAAAGCTTCCCTTAGCTTCTCATCCTGAATTATAAGAGAAAACAAACTTTAACAATTATCTAAGTACAAAATAAAAATCTGGTGTGAAACACTCACACAACTTTCTCTTGCCAATGCAAATAATTAACAATAAACCTAACATTAGTATTAAAACATTAGAAATAAACAAAAAACTAACCTCAAAAAACATTAGTGAAATACGCAAAATTAAAATCCACCTCAGTTTGGCTTAAAAATACGGAAAATCGCCCATTCACGCTAAACTAGGCACTGTACAAAAAATGCTTTAAATAAAAGTTTTAGATCTCTTAATTTCCTATAAATTTTAATATTTATACACTTTTGTCGTAAAATGCATTCTAAGGCCGAAATCTTTAAAAAATCGATTTTTCACACGTTTTCGTGAGAAAAAAACAGAAAATCGCAAATTACCGCTAAACTAAGCGTTATACAAAAAAATGTTTAAATAAAAGTTGTAGAATTTTACATTCTCTACAACTTTTATCATATAACGTTTTGCGCTAAAATGCATATTAAAGCCGCAATCTTAAAAAGAAAATGTTTTTACGTAAAAACAACCTCACGCAGAATTTCAGCAAACATGGCGCCTACCCTATCTTTTAGAAAATAAAAAATTGAGTAAATGAGGCGATTTTAAAAAAATCGTAGGACCAGTTTTTGAGAAAATCGCAAAAATGTGAAAAATTATACGAATAAACTACTACTTCCAGTTGACCGATTTTGATGAAAATGTTCGTGTCGGGTCCGGTAGTGGTATGTAACTTAAGTTTCAAGTCCGTACGATGTTCCGTTCTTGAGATATTTTGTACACACACACACACACACACACAGACCAATCGCTAAAAACATGTTTTTTGGATTCAGGGGGTCTGAAAACGTATAGATCCGGTGAAAACTCGATTTCGAAAAATCGACATGAAAACAATACTTTCCTTCCTATATATTCATATAGGCAAGAGAAAGTAAAAATACAATTTTGAGTGTCAATTTTTAAAACTGTCATCTATAATTTTGCTTTGTCCGTCCGTCGGACGGATGTCACAAACTACAAGAGATAGCAACAAACGGTTTCCTGATTTGGAATTTACACAAAAAATTAGAAATCCTAAATTCGGTTTGAAGTTCCAGTTTCGACCGGATGTGGTCCAAAACCGGAAGTTTTGAAATTAAATTCGGAATTCGTAATCAAAAATAGCGTCATTCGATTCCTGTTAAATCAAAGGTAAGCCCTTTTAAAAATTGTCAACAGCCATGAGACGCGTCGTCCCATGACAGGGATTTTGTTTTGCTATTATTTGTCATCGTGACCTGTACATTATTGACAACTACCCAATTTTATTGCTGTATTTTCACGTGGCTTAGGAATGAGTTTGAACAGGGGACCCCCACTCGAATTTTTTTCACGAATGGCTGTCAGCTGGTCATCATACAAAGTAGTTTTTTCAACCAATGTTACTTAACAAATTAATAACGACTTTCTACCAGCTGACTGCTTGGCTGGCCCGAAGGCCAATAATCATGATAAAAAATATTTTTGTGATCGCCTCCGTGATTTAGTGACTAGCGCACAAACCTACAAAGCGGAAGGTCCCGGGTTCGATTCCCGGCCAGTATCTGGACATTTTAACACGTTAAAACCCACATTTACAATACCAAATCCCAGGTGGAGGGTTCTCTGCTGATGTCGGATCAAGTGGCCAGGCGGTGGGTTTTTGGTTCGTAGGCAATTGCGGCCTCCTTGGGGCTGGACGAGGACGCCTAAATTGAGTCCAACACTACTTCCCCCATCGTGAGGAGTGAACATGAATCTTTTTCGCCACCTCGGATAAAAAATGCCCCACAGTTGTTGCAAATTGGCAGGCTGTCGATGCGTCTTTAATTAAACCAAGAACGATTATTTATTTTGTTTTTTTAAAAAAGTACCTTAAATTGTTTTAACTTTGATGATTTATATTAAAAATAAGTTAAATCACGTAGGTATTTAACTATGAGTAAATTTTAAAATATAAAAATGGAGATTACGTCTACTAACTTCACTCAAATTTAAAATCAACCGTAATTCTTGGTAAGGTTCATTTTCAATGTATGTAGTATTACAAAGCACAAAATTTATAAATTTTTGGCTCGTAATTAAAAAATTATTAGAATTAACATTTTCAACGGCGATAGTTGTCGTTGTTCATTTTTAATTTTAGCTGTATTGTACGTCTAAAACTTTTAAAAACGTTTCATTCTTAAATTTAATTTCATTCTTTTCAGTTATATGTTGAGGTAGCAGGTAGCAGTTGAGAGAAGTGTCGGTCATACAGTGCATTTCTCGTTTTATCTTGAACAGGTAGGTGTTTGTTTTTTGTGTTGTACTTATGGTATCTTTTTTTGACGTTCGATTTACTTATATTTAGCTTTTTCAAAATACCCTTTCAAGTTTACTGCCGTTCCATCACTTGAAATTCTGCAAAAATTTGATCTGACGGATATCGAAGTGGTTTTCTACTTGTAACTTTTAAAATTTGTTTCTTCACTACTGTAGTTACTTGAGTGACGAGTTTGCCCCCGTTTGCATCGAGGGGTAAAGGGGGAAAGTATCAGTGCGCATGCGCGATTGCTTTAATTTCAGTACGACAAACATATCAACTTATACTCAGAGCATATACAGTATATCGCGGAACCTTTTGTAGGTTTACTGTACGAACATAACTGTTTGTTACCGTAAATACAAATGTCAGTTTCTCGAAAACGTGGTCGAACTATTCACAGTACTGAACAAAATCTAATATGCAGTGTAATAAAATGTTGTGAAGTTGAAGCTAAACAAAAATGCCTTTACGTGCCTCTTAACAAAAGCCGTGAGCGAACTACTTGATGTTTCTCTTTCAACAATTCGGAAAATAAACAAGTGAGACTGATAGTGAAAACGCCGGTGATAGCGATAGTAAAGAAGGCAATTCAATCGTAAAAAATTTTGTTCTAATGGAATAATCAATGGTAATTACAGTAAATAAAACATTTCTAGTCATATAATTAAGCTATAGGTAATATTACAGGTCACATTTATTTCTTTTAAGGTTTATGTAGAAAATTTTTTCTCGAAATTAACCACAGTTATTTAAATGTACAGTCCAGCCTCTCTTAGTTTGCTCCTAATGTAAACAAATAATGACGTCACTGAGCCTGCGCATTATATCAAAATGTGTATACCCTGATTGAAAAGTAACAACAAACGTATTTAAATACAAAATACTTTTAAAAGTATTTTTATAAATGAAATTGTTAGGCCTACATCATATAACGACTGATGTTTTTAGTACTTTAAGTATTTATAATTTAAAAAATAGTTAACTTAATAGGAATACGACATCCGTAAAGTCGCAGACTCTAGCGTGCACCGTGTGGCTTTTGTTTGTTGACAGTAGGAGCAAACTAAGAACGGCTGAACTGTATCAAGAAACTGCATGTTAGTGAAATGTATGAATAGTGTCTGACTGTTGAGGTTGGCACCACTGTCATATTTTCACTTTCCTTCCTCACAGCCCATCCATACGCAAAAGGCAATCTCGTGACTTCACTATCTATACCAGGGGATTCAAATAGCAGTACGAACACCCCTTCACCACCTCTCCACAACCGTACAACAAAAAGTAAAACAAAATTTGTTACCTCATTTATGATGTCTTGACCAATCGATGTATATAAATAAGTATAACAAAGGTACGCCAGTATTTGTGTAACAGCTATTACAATCAAAGCATAAGTATCATACATCTGTAATATTGAAAAATGTGATATAAAACATCCACATGACTTTCTTTTACCAATTAAAACAATTAAAAACACTGGTAACCTAATTTTCTGCTCAGAATAGACAGGTGGAGTGTTAAATTATTTGCACTCGATCTACTAGTTCCAGGCTACAAAAAATAAAATTCTCTGTTATCACATGGTCACCCACAAAGTTTTTTTTTTTTTTTTAATTCCTAATATGTGTACATTGCAATCTGTTCAATGGAGAACAATAAGCAACCCCATGACCCAATGAGATGAGGATGATGTGTATGACGTGTAAATGAGGTGTAGTCTTGTACAGACCCCGGTCGACCACTCCTGAGAGAGCATGGTTAATTCAACCCCAACCTTCAAAGTACACCGGCAATCACTGTCTAGTATTCAAATCCGTATAAAAGTAACTACCTTTACTAGGATTTGAACCAGGAACCTTCGTCTCCTCAGCTGTTAAACAGCTGATTTTCGGAGACGAAGGTTCCTGGTTCAAATCCTAGTAAAGGTAGTTACTTTTATACGGATTTGAATGCTAGGCAGTGGTTACCGGTGTACTTTGATGGTTGGGGTTCAATTAACCATACTCTCTCAGGAATGGTCGGCCTGAGTCTGTACAAGACCACCTCGTTTACACGTCATACACATCATCCTCATCTCATTGGGTCATGGGGTTGCTTATTGTTCTCCATTGAACAGATTGCAACGTACACATATTAGGAATTTAAAAAAAAAAAAAACTTTTTCAGGATAACACTCCATTTCGTAATATTATTAAAATAAATCACTAACTTTTATATTTATCTAAGAAAAATGACAAAACTCTTTTTTTTTCTTTTGTGTTCACAAAGGACACTTTAGTCTCTTTGGTTAGTTCTTTTTCTTCGGCAGTTTATTTCCTTTTCATTTCTTTCCTGCCAATACTTTTTCATTCTGTCGGATCTTGCTTTTCTCAATTCGTCTGAACAAACCTGTTCGTTTTTTCTTACAATGAAATAGTTGTGTTTCTTATCAAATGGTCAGAAACAATAAAAATGCTGAGATTTACCGATGATATAGTAGTATTAGCCGAGACAAAGAAAGAACTAGAGGATATCTGAAATGGAATGGATGAGATTATGAGAAAGGATTTCCTCATGAAAATTAATAAGAACAAAACGAAAGTGTTGTACAGCAACAATAGTGGTTTAGAAGAGATGGGAAATTAAAAGTAGGCAACGAAAACACACAGGAAGTTGGGGAATTCTGCTAGGGAGTAAAATAACACAGGATGGTAGAAGCACAAGTGATATCAAAAGTAGGATTGGTCAAGCTAAATGAGCCTTTGAAATAAAAAACAGCTTACCGACTACAAACATTGATTTACAGATTAGGAAAATATCTCTTAAAACACTATGTTTGGAGTATAGCATTATACAGGAGTGAAACGTGGGTGATAGGGGCAGTGGATAGGAAGAGGATAGAAGCTTTTGAAATGTTGTGTTATAGGAAAATGTTAAAAATTATGTGGGTGGACAAAATAAGTAATTAACAGGTTCTAAGGCGAGTGAAAGAAATAGAATTATATGGAAGCATCTTACCAAAAAAAGGAATAGGCTAGTGGGGCATATCTTAAGACATCTATTAATAATGGAGGGTAATATTGAGGGAGTGAATTGTAGAGGGAGGCAAAGATTAGAGTAGACTATTATAAAGCAAATTACAAAAGATGTAGGGTCAGGGGCGGTTTCAGGGAAGGGGCCATGCCCCCCCCCCCGAAATACTAGAAAAACTTAGTTTAATATTTTCTATAAGCTATTATTTCTAACAAAACTGAATCCCAATACTCGTACCTATCAATTAACAATAATTATTTTAGTATAAAAATGAGTCAAACAGAAAGTATCTATTTTTAAATAGTATTAAGATAACAATCAGTGTCAGTAGTCAAAAGCCACTCGCATCCAGTCAGCGCCTTCATTTTTCAAGATTTTCTTGATTTACAAAGACTTTGACGTAGCGAAAATTTCTCAATGAATTAAAATTGTGGTTACAACAATACAGCATAAAAGAGGACTTTTCAATGACTCAATTACAAACAGTAAGAGCTACATAAAAACAAGATAGCCCCCCCCCCCGAAAATCAGCCCTGGAACCGCCCCTGTGTAGGGTGTTACAGGTATGTAGATATGAAACGACTTGCGCACGATAGAACAGCTTGGAGAACTGCATCGAACCAGTTGAGAGACTGACGACAAAAAAATCACATGGTCACCTAATTATAATGACTAAACCATTTAACAACAGAGCAGGTATAATATTCAGATGAAGTAATGTCCCCTAGCCGTGGGAGTGAGAGAATGCGTATAACGCTCTCACTCGCACAAGCCATACGCGCCGTTACAATAACATTGTCGTATAATTATTTTACTCATTGTTGTGAGCAAGCGTTTATGCATGCAGTAAACTGTTGTTGTTTAGGTCATCAGCCAAAAGGCTGGTTTGAACCTGTAGAGGTTTTACTAAGTAAAACGAGGAGTGAGGTGGTTTACCATTGCCTTCCTCACTGAGTGGAAAAGTACGCTTATCAGCATGCCGAGCCCTCTGAAAAGCACATATTTTTCACTCTGCAAATGACACCTTCACTTCATTCACCACAGGGTCTGGCTGTATAATGAAATTCATTACTTTCAGATAAGATAACTCTGATTAGTGTCTTTTACACCTCTACCTCTTCTGTTCTTAAATGATTCAGTCATATGATTGGCTGACCATGTGATAAGAAACAGAACTATTTATTTTAGTCCTGCAACTAACAGATCGAGTGTAAATAATTTGACACTCCACCTGTCTGTTATGGGCAGCAGTAAACTAACAAGCAAGATAACGATTGTAGTATGTTTTCAGATTAGAATTATAACGGTAAAGACCTTTGAGCGCATGCGTATTTATGGCACATATCTCCCTGTCACTAGCTCGGCTATGGGACATTAGTTCGTCTGATACTTATACTGGTGTAAAATACACTAGTGACAGTTATCTCCTATTTCATAATACAGGTTATGTTCACTTCATTCACCACCTCTGGTGGTGAATGAAGTGAGTGAAGGTGTCAGTTAGTTGCAGAGTGAAAGCAGTTGCTTTTCGGAGGGCCTGGCAAGCTGATGAGCATATGTTTCCACTCAGGGAGGAAGGGAAGGTAGAATACCTCACTCCTTGTTTTACTTAGTAGAACCTCTAAAGATTCAATCCGGCCTTAATGATTAATGTTTAATGCCTTAGATTTCAATTCAATTCAATTCATTTATTTTCGTTTTTTACAAAGATAATTTCCGTCAGACCTGGGTCTGTTGACAGAAATATACAAAAGTAAATCCACAAAACAAACAATAAAATTAAAAATACAAAAATTCAGTAACACAGATTGTTAACAATAAAATTAAATGTAGAAGTTACAATAAAAAAAAGCCTGCTTACCTTATAGCAATATTAATGAAGTGCAAAAATAATATATCTAATACATATAATATCATAGTTTATAAAATATAATTGAGTTATTAAAGAATAGGTAAAAAACGAATACAAAATGAAAATAAAATAGCATCAAAATATTACCATGAATTACAAAAGCGGTATTAAAAAAATGGAGTACAACAAACAGCAAAAGAGATTATAATAAAAATAATAATAATTAAAAAAAATTCTAAATAATAATAATAAAAAGGGAATGATGAAATTCTTAATCTTAAGTCCAACAATTAAGGCTCCTTTTATGACCTAACTTGATGAATGTTTTAATTATTTAATGTTAATAATTGTAGTTTTTTTGCCATTTACCAAAAATTATACATTTTACTTTCTCTTGCCTACAGAATATGTAGGAAGGATAGTATTGTTTTATCTCGGTTTTCAAAATCGAGTTTTCAACGTTTATACACGTTTTCAGATCCTGTGAACCCAAAAAACATGTTTTTAGCGATTGGTGTGACTGTGTATCTGTCTGTGTCTGTGTCTGTGTGCGCGAACAAAATATCAGAACGGAACATCGTACAAAGTTGAAACTTGAAACTTAAGTTAAGTACTACTAGAGTACCCGGCACAAACATTTTCATCAAAATCGGTCCACCGGAAGTAGTAGTTTATTAGTGTAAGTTTTAAGTTTCGTAAACTTCGTATAATGTTCCGTTCTTGAGATATTCTGTTCACACACAGACACACATACACAGACTAATCGCTAAAAACATGTTTTTTGGGTTCAGGTGGTCTGAAAACGTGTATATTCGGTGAAAACGCGATTTCGAAAAATCGACATGAAAACAATACTTTCCTTCCTATTTTAACATAAGCAAGAGAATGTAAAAAATAAAAATATCTGATGACCTAAACAAGAAGAAGATAAAAATAACGTTTGATTTACCTCAGTTAGCAAGTAGAACAATGAGCACATCTGCAAGCAACTTCCATTGAGAGTAACAAAAGCTAAGAGATTGATTTCATTGTTTGTTATACGTATTTGTCTAGAAGGCACATCAAACATAAAATAAATTAATAAATACATTTTGAGGTATGTTTATAATGTTGTGTCCACAGCTCATACACAAACACACACGCGCAGCAACCCCTTACCTGCGTTCTACAAGCTTCAGTAGTGAGTCACCTACTAGGCGCTTCACTGCAATACTATTATTTCAGTTGTAATTATCTTTATCAAAATTTACGTATTATTCCTTGTAAAATTAGTCCAAACACGGTGTCATTGTGACAAAATTGTACAGGGTGATTCATTTAAAAGTAGCCCGCCGCTCGAGTAATTTAATTTATAACCGCTCGAGTAATTTTCATATGCTGTATTGGCAGCACTGATCACGATGTGATCGACTGGCCTTGAACAATTGTAAAATTATGTATTAAGTAATTCTATTTATTCATTTACTATTTGAATCCAATTGAGTGCCGAAGGCTGCTGTTAAATGCAGCGGGCTACTTTTAAATGAATCACCTTGTATAATAATTATCAAAATTTACATATTATTCGTTGAAAAATGAGTTGAAACACAGTGTCATTGTGATACTGCTAAGCTTTTCTGATGTTGGATTTCATTCTGACTGCCGTTGTTCAATAATATTATAATAAATTTAACAACTATTATTATTATATACATAATAAAAATAATAAATAAATAAATAAAAAACATAAATGCAATGCTATTTTAATTGTAAACCGGGTTGGTCTAAAGGTAAAGTTGTCACCGCAAGTCAGCTGTTAAACAGCTGATTTTCAGTGACAAAGGTTCCTGGTTGAAATCCCAGCGAAAGTTTTCTAAACTTTTATATTATGTACTTGAATAGTGTACAGTGGTTGTGGGTGCAGTTAGATGGTAGCCATACTCTGTGAGTATGTCTGTAGAAGACTACACCTCATACACATCATCCTCATCTCAACTATAACCAGGTAGTATTTTTTTTTTTTTTTAACATCCGACTGTTCTGTAAATACTGCTAATGCAGACGATGAAGGATGAAATGATTTTTTGTAACGTATGAAAATATGCCAAGCCTGAATGGGATTCAAACCCAAGACCGCATGATGAGAGGCAAGCATGTTACCAACTACGCCAATGCGCCCGGCAACTAGGTATTAAATAGGTATTTTTATTACTAAATAGTTTCATTGTTGTGGCATCACAAAATCACCTGATCGATTTGGAATGGCAAAAACAGCTCTTTTTTTAATCTGAATCCTATTGTAATTATAAGTGGTTTTATCCACAAGATTATTGTTCATTTTTGATACTATTTTCTTATTCCGCCATTTTTTTCATTAAACATATGCAAATGAAACACGAGGGTACTTTTTTTACATATCAATTTAATTATAACTGTAAAGTTTCCATTCTGTAGAGTGTGTTCATCATGGGGTCTTAAGTTCAAATTCCATTCAGCCAAGGCATATTTTCATACGCTACAAAAATCATTTCATCCTTCACCATCTGCATTAGCAGTAATTGCAGAACATTCGGACATTCACCCTTTACAGGTATGTGGTAGGTATACTTACCACTGGCAATAAGGTCGATTCTTTTAAAGAATGAGTTATGCAGTTAAACCCTTTTGGCATTTTTACTTTCTCTTGCCTATATGAATATATAGGAAGGAAAGTATTGTTTTCATGTCGATTTTTCGAAATCGAGTTTTTACCGGATCTATACGTTTTCAGACCCCCTGAACCCAAAAAAACATGTTTTTAGCGATTGGTCTGTGTGTGTGTCTGTGTGTGTGTGTGTGTGTGTGTGTGTGTGTGCGTGTGTGTGCGCGCGCGTGTGCGTGTGTGTGAACAGAATATCTCAATAACGGAACATCGTACGAACTTGAAACTTGAAACTTAAGTTACGTACCACTACCGGACTCGACACGAACATTTTCATCAAAATCGGTCAACCGGAAGTGGTAGTTTATTCGTGTAATTTTTCACTTTTTTGCGATTTTCTCAAAAACTGGTCCTACGATTTTTTTAAAAATCGCCTGGTTTACTCAAGTTTTTATTCTCTACAAGATAGGGTAGGCGTCATGTTTGCTAAAATTCTGGGTAAGGCTGTTTTCACGTAAAAAACGTTGTTTTTTTAAGATTACAGCTTTAATATGCATTTTAGCGCAAAACTTTATAAAATAAAAGTTGTAGAGAATTGAAAATTCTACAACTTTTATTTCAAACAATTTTTTGTATAACGCTTAGTTTAGCGGTAATTTGCGATTTTATGTTTTTTTTCTCACGAAAATGTGTGAAAAATTGATTTTTTTAAGATTTCGGCCTTAGTATGCATTTTACGACAAAAGTGTATATAATTTAATTTATAGAAAATTAAAAGATCTACAACTTTTATTTAGAGCATTTTTCTCTACAGAGCCTAGTTTAGAGAGAAAGAGTGATTTTCCGTATTTCTAAGCCAAACTGAGGTTGATTTTCATTTTGCATCATTCACTCATGATTAAAATAAGGTTATGTTTTTGAGGTTAGTTTTTTGTTTATTTCTAATATTTTATTAATAATGTTAGGTTTATTGTTAATTATTTGCATTGGCAAGAGAAAGTTGTGTGAGTGTTTCACACCAGATTTTATGGTTTTATAGATGTTCCTGGTAAGTAGGCTATCCACATTTTGAAATTAGCGCGCAGCGACCATTTGCTTTGTCAGTTGCACGAAAGTGGTAAGGATTCATACCAGCGTACGTTACCATGTTGTTTTGTTGTTACTTTTGTACAGAGCTTAAAAAATTCCAGTTTTTTACGGGAAAGCAAGCATTCATAAAGTTAAGATAAGTTATTTGACACATTTTCTGTTGTATAGGGCTACAAGTTGTTTTAATAAGCATTCTTACCACTAAATATAGGGTGATTCAAAAAGAGCGACGGTTTTGATATATCAAATTAAGAGATTTATTTTATTGAAAAACTGAAAATAAATACATCAACAAGTTCATCTTTCCTTCCGATTTTATGTATGAAAAATGATGTCATGCATGTGTCCTCCTCTACTGCGCTGGCACGCATCAACTCTGTCCATGAAATTGGATATTACTGCACGACAAGTTTCGACTTCCATTTGCCCGATAACCCGTCGAATTTCCTCCTTCAAGTCATTGATGTTTCAGGGTTTATTGGCATACACCAATGACTTCAGATGACCCCAAAGAGGAAAGTCACAAGGCGTCAAGTCACACGACCTTGGTAGCCATTGATGGTCGGAATTACGAGAAATGATGCGATCCTGGAACCGTTCACGGAGCAACAACATTGTTTCTCGTGCAGCGTGACAGGTGGCACCATCCTGCTGAAACCACAACTCGTCAATGTCCATTCCATCCAAATGACGCCACAAAAACTCCCTAATTTACTGGGTTAACAGCCACACTGTCACGAACCAACGCAACGTTCTGCTCAGTTCGGCCAGAACGACGACGTCCAGAACTTTTAAGGTCGACTGTTGAACCCGTCTCAAAAAACTTTTTCATGAGCCTGCGAACTGTTGATTCATTCGGTGCTTCATTACGTCCTAGAGTACCGCGAAGTCGCCTGACAGTAGCCGCATAACTCTCTCCACTCTGGTAAAATATTTTGACGATTAACACTCGTTGCGCAATAGTAAACTTCTTCATGGTTAGACACAGACTGCGAGAGTACTACACTGCGAACAAGAGAAACTACAACTGAATCGTCAATCGGAATGTTCTCCAAAATAGAAATGAGGTCAAACAATGTTGCCAACCGATAAACAAAAATTTACCAGCCGTTTAAAAACCGGCGCTCTTTTTGAATCACCCTTTATTATGTGATTCCCATTTTAATAAACATTCCTTGGTAAGTATACTTACTAGGGCTTGACATAAAACAAAGAAATATCTTACTGTTCTGGCACTAGAAATACATTATTCTAATCCCTCTAAAGCAGAATTTAACATATTCACAACATGTATATTTTCTCCCGTAGTACTGCCCTACATAGGGTTAAACAAAAACAAATGTAGAGTGTGATATGACCAGCAAATTAATTCAAAAAATCTGGTGTGAAACACTCACACAACTTTCTCTTGCCAATACAAATAATTAACAATAAACCTAACATTAATAATAAAATATTAGAAATAAACAAAAAACTAACCTCAAAAACATAACCTTATTTTAATCATGAGTGAATGATGCAAAATGAAAATCAACCTCAGTTTGGCTTAGAAATACGGAAAATCACTCTTTCTCTCTAAACTAGGCTCTGTAGAGAAAAATGCTTTAAATAAAAGTTGTAGATCTTTTAATTTTCTATAAATTAAATTATATACACTTTTGTCGTAAAATGCATACTAAGGCCGAAATCTTAAAAAAATCAATTTTTCACACATTTTCGTGAGAAAAAAAACATAAAATCGCAAATTACCGCTAAACTAAGCGTTATACAAAAAATTGTTTGAAATAAAAGTTGTAGAATTTTCAATTCTCTACAACTTTTATTATATAAAGTTTTGCGCTAAAATGCATATTAAAGCTGTAATCTTAAAAAAACAACGTTTTTACGTGAAAACAGCCTCACCCAGAATTTCAGCAAACATGACGCCTATCTTGTAGAGAATAAAAACTTGAGTAAACCAGGCGATTTTAAAAAAAATCGTAGGACCAGGTTTTGAGAAAATCGCAAAAAAGTGAAAAATTACACGAATAAACTACCACTTCCGGTTGACCGATTTTGATGAAAATGTTCGTGTTGAGTCCGGTAGTGGTACGTAACTTAAGTTTCAAGTTTCAAGTTCGTACGATGTTCCGTTCTTGAGATATTCTGTTCACACACACACACACACACACACACACACACACACACACACAGACCAATCGCTAAAAACATGTTTTTGGGTTCAGGGGGTTTGAAAACATATAGATCCGGTGAAAACTCGATTTCGAAAAATCGACATGAAAACAATACTTTCCTTCCTATATATTCATATAGGCAAGAGAAAGTAAAAAGTAACCTCTTCGTGTGACACCCGGTATATTCATATATAGGCAAGAGAGAATAAAAAAAATATAATCTAATTAAGGTAAAATAACAAAGTGACAGTTACCTGCATACATCCTGATGATGAATAATTATTTGTTTAATAAATCTTTTTAACAACATTTCTTTTTCCTGAAGAAAATTACTTTTACTCGTGGAATCAATGTATTCATCTATTTCATTAATACAAGAACATAACAATTTAATATCCAATACACTCTTTTGTATAGGTCCAGTATAAACAGTAAATAATATATATCCAGTTTCAGTAGCAACTTTTGCATATATTGCTTGCAGGATAAATATAACAATAAATAACCATACCGATGAATTTTCATTTATATTTCCAAACTCATACGGTAAATATAAATCATTTGAACTAAAATTTTCATGGTTTTCTTTCGATGTAAATATTACGTATATTGAACGAACTAATGGAGTCACAACAAAATTTAAAAATACAAAATTTAAAGCAATTTTAATATATTTTCCTTGCGTATCTATTTTAATTTTAAAATCACTAATTATATTTCTTTTGTCTTGTGTATCTAACCAGTATGGTTTTCTATCTGTTTGTAAAATATTTAAAACTTGTTTAGTACTATTTGTTTTAAATGTTAAATAAAAAACTATTGTTGTTACACTAAGCCATATATTAATATCTTCCATTGCTAAAAATCTCCTGTTTAAATCTTCAAAACGATAAATTAGTGACAGAATAGATTCGAATAGAGTTATGTATGCAATTATTACGATTAATACTGCTTTCGATGTTGATTTTCCGTTAATATAATAACCATATTTATTTAATATTAAATTGGTTTCTTTTGTTAAATTATCCATGTTGACACCAGACCTATCTAAAAAAGAAAATTCTCGTTTTATAACAGGAACTTTTTTTTTATTTCTCTATTTAGGAAATTTACAATCTGTTGGAAACAATGTGATAACACAAAATTTGGAAAAAATTAACATGGTAAAGTCCAGCCTCTCTTAGTTTGCTCCTAATGTAAACAAATAATGACGTCACTGAGCATGCGCATTATATCAAAATGTGTACACTCTGATTAAAAAGTAACAACAAAATACTTCAAAAGTATTTAAATACAAAATACTTTTTATTTTTATTTCTAAATGAAATTGTTAGACCTACATCATATCATGACTGATATTTTAAGTACTTATAATTTAAAACATAGTTAACTTAATAGGAATACGACATCCGTAAAGTGACAGACTCTAGCGTGCACCCTGTAATAGGTGGCTTTTGTTTGTTGACAGTAGGAGCAAACTAAGAACGGCTGAACCGTCAATAAATATGAGTGGAGAGAGAGTCCAGTGAGAGAACTCCGACGTGAATAGATAAGTGTAGCATTTAGAACACTGTAATGGATAGTCAATTACAGTACTACGTTAATAATTGATGAGGTCGACGTTTTAGTCCTCTTATTCGATTGTTTGTGAGAGTCTGCGTAGCCAAATTTTAGATCAAAGGTGGCTATGGTGGTTCACGAGTTTCTTCCTAAATTTTGTATAGCGTTTTAAGAAAACGTCATTTATGTAGGCCTACGTTTAGGTGTGAGTGTAGCGTTTTATTGGTTACATAATAGGGGGTGTTAACTATCCTCCGTAAAAGCTTTGATTGGAAACGCTGAATGTTTGCCAATACCGATGGTTTTGTACAGCAGTAAAGCTGACTGGCATAGCTCCATATTGGTCGAAGGTACGAGTTGTACATTTATAACAGAAATATCACATTTTCTTGCCAATATAAAATAATCTGATGTGAAACACTCACACGACTTTCTCTTCTCAATGTATATAATGAAACTTAAAGAACCTATGTTTAATAATAAGTACATTGACATCAGTTTTTCTGTTCCACGTATACAAGGAAAGAGTTGTTTTGTTTAGGTCAACCGCCGAAGATCTGATTTGAACCTCTAGAGGTTTTATTAAGTAGAAACGAGGAGTCAGGTGGTTTACTATTACCTTCCTCAGAGAGTTGAAAGAGTATGCTTATCAGTATGCCCAGACCTCTGAAAAGCACTTACTTTCCACTCTGCAAATGACACCTTCACTTCATTCACCACAGGGTCTACTTGTATAATTTAATAGGAGATAACTCTGATTAGTGTCATTTACACCTCTACCTCTTCTATTCTTAAATAACTCAGTCATATAATTGGCAGACCATGTGATAAGAAACAGAACTATTTTTTGTAGCCCTGGAACTAACAGATCGAGTGCAATTAATTTAACACTCCACCTGCCTGTTATGGGCACACCAGGAAAATATAAATTTACAAACGTTCCACTTTTAAACTAACAAAAAAATCTGGTGTGAAACACTCACATAACTTTCTCTTGCTAATGCAAATAATTAACAATATAACCTAACATTAGTAATAAAACATTAGAAATAAACAAAAAACTAACCTCAAAAAAATAACCTTATTTTAATCATAGTGAAAGACAAAATGAAAATCAACCTCAGTTTGGCTTAAAAATACGGAAAATCGCTCTTTCACGCTAAACTAGGCACTGTAAAAAAATGCTATAAATAAAAGTTGTAGATCTTTTAATTTCCTATAAATTTTATTATAACACTTTTGTCGTAAAATGCATACTAAGGCCGAAATCTTAAAAAAATAGATTTTTCACACGTTTTCGTGAGAAAAAAACAGAAAATTGCTAATTACCACTAAAGTAAGCGTTATACAAAAAAATGTTTGAAATAAATTTGTAGAATTTTAAATTCTCTACAACTTTAATTTTATACATGTTTGCGGTAAAATGCATAATAAAGCCGCAATCTTAAAAAAACAATTTTTTTACATGAAAACAGCCTCTCCAAGAATTTCAGCAAATATGGCGCCTACCCTATCTTGTAGAGCATAAAAAATTGAGTAAACCAGGCGATTTTTAAAAAATAGTAGGAGCAGTTTTTGAGAAAATCGCAAAAAAGTGAAAAATGACACGAATAAACTACTACTTCCGGTTGACCGATTTTGATGAAACAAATCACAGCAAATGGTCATTCGTGATTTCATAGTCAGGTTTGGTAGTGGTATTAAACTTAAGTTTTAAGTTTCAAGTTCGTACGATGTTCCGCTCTTGAGATATTCTGTTCACACACACACACACACACACACACACACACACACACACACACACACACACACGCACACACACACACGCACAGACCAATCGCTAAAAACATGTTTTTTGGGTTCAGGGGGTCTGAAAACGTGTAGATCCGGTGAAAACTTGATTTCTTAAAATCGACATGAAAGCAATAGGTACTTTCCTTCCTATATATTCATATAGGCAAGAGAAAGTAATATTTAAATAAATAATTTAGTTTCTACTTAACCATACCTCCGCTCTATTTTACTATTGGAAAAATTTTGAAATGCTAATCATACAAACTAATTAAGAAAAATCAAATATTTTCAATAAGATATAGTAAAATTTATAGCATCAAAAAATCTATCAAACGTGTCAGTTTTAAAATACCGATAATAATGAAATAAATAAACTGAATAAAAACTTTTTTACTGTTTTTGTTTTTTTATAAAACAACAAAGCCTTTATATATAAAAAACCGTCGTTCACAATGTAAGATTATTGTAAAATATTTATGTGTTCATGTTTCCACAATTACATGCACATGTTATTTCCGGTATTTTGTTATTATTGTGACGTACTCCTGAATTGTTTATGATTTATGACTAAAAAAAGCTGGGAAATCAATAATCATAAATTCTTAATCTATTCGAACATCTGTCAACATTTTTTCTTGCTGCTATACTACGAGTTATTAACGTCTGGAAATTCTTGTATGGTAAACGTAAAATCAGTCTTATAGTATGTTAACGGAATATAGTATCCAGAGAATTGATCACTCCCTTACTCACCGGGAAGCCCAATATCACCCATTCGTCATCATCGTTCTTTAAACTCAAATATCTCCGCAACTATTCATTATATTTTCTAACGGGATTAGTTTTATTAGATAGAGACTTTTTTCTTCTTTCATTTGATGTATCTTGCATATTTGTACGATGAAAATTGACGACGTGGTGTTACGCGAAAAAATGTATTTTATTTTGAACAGCCAGTTCTAAAATTTGAACGTTTTTGTCCATAACTTTTCAACAAAAAACCGTATTTGTTTGGGAATAACATCGTCAGTTAGTTTAAAATGTAACAATCGAAATCAATAAATTAAAAGTGCCGGCGACAAATTTTATGACCCTAAAATCGAACAAAGAAGGTTAACACTACCCGTCTCGTCTACTCCTCGGTTAAACCTCTCATTTAGCGTCAAAATAAATGATAACAAATTTTGATTTATGCTATCCTGTTTAGAAAAGTATAATACACAAAGCAACAGGCGCAAAAGAGTTTAAACTTGCATAGAAGACAAGTAGGTAAATAAAAATTGAAAAGACCACATTATTTTTAGGTGGTTTTTTTCGCCATTTCTTTCATCTAGCACGTTACTTTGTTGAACAAAAAGTGTGATATCTTTTGAAAGCGTCAATCAATTTGCAATATATAAAAATTGTTTTTTTTTTGCAATGAATTGCTTTATTTATGTATATATAGCTAAACATATTTTTTACTGATTTTGTGACACTTTTTCGTACTAAAGTAATATTACTAAAAGAAAATATTTTTTATTAAATTTCAATTTTTATTCTGGTCGTAAATGAAAACGGAAAAAATTGGTTTTAACGTTGTTCTAATAACAAATTCTTTAAAAATAAATGATAATTTTTTGAATTTTTTAGAAATGAAACTGAATGAAATAAAAGAGTTTTTATTAGGCGTAAAATGACAGTCCGCGTGATCGTTAAAAATCTCCGTTCTCGTCGGGTTAACAGGTTGATTGCATAAGACATAGGTAGGTACTGCTTGAGTCGCAGCTCCCTCCGTGTAGTGGTTTTGGAATGGAGTGCGTTGTTATAACGGTGTTTCAAAAAGGACGCACTTCGAAGTTTGAGAACGCTAATTTATTACGTACATTAAGTAATTACAAATTATACGGGATGAAATTATTACCTTTAAAACTTCACAATAAATGTTCAAAATGACTTCCTCCGCTTGTAATGCAAGTTCGGACACATTTCATAACATTTGCAGCCACGTTTCGTAGTGTTTGCTCATTAATGTTTGTAATCTCACTTTCAATATTAGCCTTCAACTTTAATTGTATGAGGATTGTTTTTAAAAACTTTACTCTTTAAATTCCCCCAAAGAAAAATATCCGCAGGAGTAAGATCTTGGGATCTTGGTGGCCACAATCCTTTTGATATCACACGATGGCCAAAAAATTCTCGTAACATATTCAGCGTTTCAGTAGAAGTATGGCACGTTGCGTTATCCTGCTGAAACCAACAATCTCGATCGTGTAATTCTAACAACGCTATAAATTGTTCAATTAAGTTGCGGTACACAACACCATCTACAGATGTGTCAAAAAATAAAGGCCCAACAATACGACGCCGGGAGATCGCACACCAAACAAAAATTTTACGTGCGTGTAGTGGACGTTCATGAAATGTGTGAGGATTATGAGCGCTCCATATTCGGCAGTTTTGGCTGTTGATGTAACCATCCAAGTGGAACCATGCTTCGTCACTGAAATAAACACGATCCAATATTTCAACACCGTTGTCATTAACAAGAGAACGTATCCAACGACAATACTGTATACATTTCCCATGGTCAACTTCTTTCAGTTCATGAACGACACCGATGCGGTAAGGATGCAGATTTAATTTTTTTGTAGTCCTTAAAGCGGAAGATAGTGATAATCCAGCCTGTGAATATAACTTTTTAAGTGATTTGTCGGGTGAGGTAGTCAAACGTTGTTTCACATCGTCCAAAACTTGTTTTGTTAACACTGATGGTCGACCTGTACTTTTCCGATCCTGTACACTGCCAGTCTCACGAAATTTATTAATCAGACGCGATATTGTGGTGTTATTAGGTACTTCAGAATTGGAAAATTTTAACTGGAACTCGTCTTTCACTCGTTAGTAAGATTTATATGCGCAATAACTTTCAATAATAAAAACATGTATATCTTTTGAAAAAACCATGTTTGAACTTATACAGACACAAAAATGAATACTGGGATAGCACTAGTACATGTCAGTAATACACAATGGGTCAACAATGAGTACGGTAGTGCCAACTGTTATTTGGAGAAAAATATTCCCCATGCAGAAAATATTACCCTTAAACTTCGAAGTGCGTCCTTTTTTAAACACCCGTTAGTAGTGGGAGAATGAATGAGTGTTAGTAGTGTTTCACAGCTGATGCATTTGTAGTGGTAGCGTGTACTAACTAGACTAAAAAATCTGGTGTGAAACACTCACACAACTTTCTCTTGCCAGTGCAAATAATTAACAATAAACCTAACATTAGTAACAAAACATAAGAAATAAACAAAAAACTAACCTCAATAAACATAACCTAATTTTAATCATGAGTGAAAGACCCAAAATGAAAATCAACCTCAGTTTGGCTTAGAAATACGGAAAATCACTCTTTCTCTCTAAACTAGGCTCTGTAGAGAAAAATGCTCTAAATAAAAGTTGTAGATCTTTTAATTTTCTATAAATTTAAGTATATACTTTTTTGTCGTAAAATGCATACTAACGCCGAAATCTTAAAAAAATCAATTTTTCACATATTTTCGTGAGAAAAAAAACTGAAAATCGCAAATTACCGCTAAACTAAGCGTTATACGAAAAATTGTTTGAAATAAAAGTTGTAGGATTTTAAATTCTCTACATTTTTTACTATATAAAGTTTTGCGCTAAAATGCATATTAAAGCCGTAATCTTAAAAAAAAAAACGTTTTTACGAGAAAACACCCTCACCAAGAATTTCAGCACACATGACGCCTACCATATCTTGTAGAGAATAAAAAATTTAGTAAACCAGGCGATTTTTAAAAAAATCGTAGGACCAGTTTTTGAGAAAAATCACAAAAAAGTGAAAACACACTAAAGTGAAGTACACGAACAAACTACTACTTCCGGTTGACCGATTTTGATGAAAATGTTCGTGTCGGGTCCAGTAGTGGTATGTAACTTAAGTTTTAAGTTTCAAGTTTGTACGATGTTCCGTTCTTGAGATATTCTGTTCACACACACGCGCACGCGCACGCGCACGCACACACACACACAGACCAATCGCTAAAAACATGTTTTTTGGGTTCAGGGGGTCTGAAAACGTATAGATCCGGTGAAAACTCGATTTCTAAAAATCGACATGAAAACAATACTTTCCTTCCTATATATTCATATAGGCAAGAGAAAGTAAAAAATATTATTATCATCCGGCGTATTAATTAAACAAATACCTACCGGGTTATTAACATGGTCGGATTCATAATATTTAACTTTCCAATTCATATGAAAAGATAAATACGGTAATTGCAATAAATACAAACTATTGTATGTTAAATAGGGAAAGTTTGAAAACGAATGTTTTGTATCAGAGTAATAGAACAATCGTTCTCCCAGCTTGCGTCACTCATTCAATATACAGGGTGATTCACGAAGATACGCAGAAACTTATAGAGCTCATTGTACAAGTAAAAATAATGAAAAAAGTTTATATAAAGATGGGTCCGGAAATGCTTCGTTTCCGAGTTACGGCTAGTGAAAGTTTCGCCCGGATTTCAGCTCACCAGGTGAAATGAGGTCTTCCTGGAATTCTGGTAAGGTAGATTAAGGAGTAAATTCAATCATTTCTTATGGTTTTTGATCTGATAAATTGAATAAAACAGGTCCCAGAACTGTAAGTTAAATAGTTTTTAAGAAAACCAGTGTCAAATGCAAAAAATGGAGTGAAAAACACATTTTTTCATCTTCGGGCAAGAATAATTTTGTTATTTCACCAAGAAACAGTTAAAATTTTTGAATAAAACATGTAGAAAATTTTATTCTGAACAAACCGGTGTAAATAAAGTACACAGAAAGCGAATAGATGTTTGATTAAATGAATTTTTATTCATAAGAGTACAAAGTAAAATTAACCGGAAAAACTAAGATGAAAAAATGTGTTTTTTTATTCACTCCATTTTTTACATTTGACACTGTTTTTCTCAAAAACTATTTAACTTACAGTTCTGGGACCTGTTTTATTCAATTTATCAGATCAAAAACCATAAGAAATGACTGAATTCGCCCCTTAATCTACCTTACCAGAATTTCAGGAAGACGTGGTGAGCTGAAATCCGGGCAAAATCTTTCGCTAGCCGTAACTCGGTAACGAAGCATTTCCGGACCCATGTTTATATAAACTTTTTTCATTATTTTTACATGGACAATGGGCTCACAAAGTTTCTGCATATCTTCGTGAATCACCCTGTACCTCACCCGTACCCTTCACCCCCCAACTACACGGAGCTGGGAATCAAGCACTACTTTTACTTTCTCTTGCCTACGTGAATATATAGGAAGGAAAGTATTGTTTTCATGTCGATTTTAACAAATCAAGTTTTCACCAGAGATACACGTTTATAGACCACCTCAATCCAAAACACATGTTTTTAGCGATTGGTCTGTGTGTGTGTGTGTGTGTGCGCGCGCGCGCGTGTGTGTGTGCGTGTGTGTGCGCGCGCGCGCGTGCGTGTGTGTGTGTTAGTGTGAACGAAATGGCTCCCATGATGTTTTTTAAATCGTTTTCTTTACTACATTTTTATGCTCTACAAGATAGGGTTGGCGCCATGTCTACTGAAATTCTTGGGAAGGCTGTTATCTTGTAAAAAATGTTTTGTTAAGATGACACCCTTCATATGCACTTTAGGGGAAATGTGAATACAATAAAAGTTGTAGACAATTTAAAAACCTACAACTTTTATTGAAAACATTTCTTTGCATTACATTTAGTTTAGTGGTAATTTGTGATTTTCTGTTTTTGTTTTCATAAAATCTGTAAAAACATGATTTTTTTAAGAGTTCGGACGTAGTATGCATTTTATGCCCAAAACGGGCAGATGGAGTGTTATTTTAATTGCACTCTATCTGTTTGGTCCAGGGCTAAAAAAAATAGTTCTGTTTCTTATCACATAGTCAGCCACTTATATGACTGAACTATTTAAGAACAGAAGAGGTAGAGGTGTAAAAGACACTAGTCAGAGTTATCTCCTCTGAGAGTAATGAATTTCACTATGCAGCCAGACCCTGTGGTGAATGAAGTAAAGGTGTCATTTGCAGGGTGGAAAGTGAGTGCTTTTCGGAGGGTCTGGCATGCTGAAGAGCATACTCTTTCAACTCAGTGAGGAAGGCAATGGTAAACCACCTTACTCTTCGTTTTTACTTAGTAAAACCTCTAGAGGTTCAAACCAGCCTTTCGGCTGTTGACCTAAACACAACATGCATTTTACGACAAAAGTATACATAATTAAATTTATAGAAAATTAAAAGACCTACAAATTTTTTTTTATACTGTTTTTGTACAACGCTTAATTTAGCGTAAATTATTATTGATTTTCTATATTTTTTCATCAAAATTGGTAAAAAATGAGTTTTTTTAATATTGTGACCTTAGTATAGCCTAAATTTTACGACATAAGTGAATACAAGTAAAGTTTAAAAAAAAACATTAAAAAATTGACAAATTTATTTCACACATTTTCTTCTACAGCGCTTATTTCAGCGTCAATTAGTGATTTTCCGTAATTTTAAGTCAAACAGAATTTGATTTTATAAAGTAATCAGAAAATAAAAAGTAATCAAAAAAAAATATATGTAATTTTTAATATAAAACATTAGAACATGTACAATGAATTCATGTATTTTAAACATACAATAATAACTATTAGTTAAACTAGTATTTACAAATTATATAATAATTATTAAATCTAATGATATTATTTTTTTTAATAAATATTTTATTAACTAGGTATTATAATTATTATTATTATTATTTTACACAAAAAGTTTATTACAAAGAAATGTCAAAACAATTGCTTTCAAGAAGATTTTAAGAGTGGTCTCAATCCAATTTTGGTGAAAAATTTCAAATTTTGTTTTTTTTTTGTAGAATTATATTCTACTAGTTTTTATGTTCAATTTGACAAAATTTATTAAAATTGGATGAGTAGTTTTTTTTATATATATACCACTATTTATGTATTAGTGTCATGACCACAGAAAGTAACATGTAGTGTATTGGCACATTCCATTTCAATTCAAATTTTTGCTCATGCTTCTTTTATTACTTAGTAGGGAAATCTTTTGTTATACTTTTATGTTATTTTTGGCAGTACTGTTTTTAAGAATACAATCTATTAGTATCAAGATTTAGAAGGCATGCCACTGGAAGTGTAAGTCAAACTGTAATTTAGTATTCATTATTATAGGAAACCCACCGGTCTAGAGGTAAAGTCGTCTCCAAAATCAGCTGTTTAACAACTGATTTTCAGAGACAAAGGTTCCTGGTTCAAATCCTAGTAAAGGTAGTTACTTTTATACGGATTTGAATACTAGACAGTGGTTACCGGTGTACTTTGATGGTTGGGGTTCAATTAACCATACTCTCTCCCTCTGTATAAGACTACAGTCTCATTTACACGTCATCCTCATCTCATTGGGTCATTGGGTTGCTTATTGTTCTCAGTTGAACAGATTGCAACGTACACATATTAGGAATTAAAAAAAATTATTATTGGAAATAAATTTTTACACACGTTTTACCGAAAAGTCACTTTTTTAATACAAAAGACCCGTTTTTCTCAGGAATGGGCAGAGATAATCTCTTAAAATTTTGCATGCACCTCATCACTGGATATGTTTTAGAACTTTTAATGCAAGGGTTTGTCAGTTTCTCTGTTATTACTTATTTTCTAGCATGAAATGTGGAATCTACTATGGGCACCTCGGCAAAAAATTTTTTTTTTTTTAAACAATTGTTTCAACAAATGACCACATTAAAATTTACAAAATATATTCATAAATATGTGTTGAAAATTTGGAGTAATTATCTCTAACCATTCCTGAGAAAACGGGTCAAATGTTAACATGGGAGAGATAGGGCATTGAGACTCCTCTTAAAAAAAAACTTATCCAATATTTACAGTGGAATACGGTTAACATGAAAACGCTTAACACAAAATATTGGTTAACATGAAATATTTATTAGTACGGAACAGGTACAGTAGACTCTCAAAAATCCGGATCGCGCTAGTCCGGACTCCGGATAGTCCGGACAATGATTTTTTTTTTTTACTTTATTTTCTGAAAATTTACAACTTTTAAATTAACAACCAGTAAACAGTTTTCATGGGATTGGCCCGATGAAATCAGTGGGGAGACTTTATCGGCGAACAAAGACACTGTTCCTGAATTTAAGACCTTACTTTTTAAAATCCTTGACGAAGAAGGAATTTCCGGTGACAAGCTGTATAATTGCGACGAGACTGGTCTGAACTATAAAATGTTGCCCACGAGAACTCTCGCATCCAAAAAAGAAGCTTCAGCCTCGGGCTATAAGAAAAGCAAGGAACGGGTTACGGTGTTGGCTTGTAGCAATGTGACCGGCAGTCATAAACTTAGGTTAACATTAATAGGAAAATCAAGAAAACCCAGAGCTTTTAAAAATTTAAAGAAAGACGATGTGTTGCCTCTTTGGTATACAAACCAACAAAAAGCATGGATGAATTCTACAATTTTTAAGACTTGGTTTTTTAATGAATTTGTACCTACTATAATTACTCTATATAATTATAATTACTCTATAATTGAGACATATATGACACATTTTGTTACATGTTTGAAATCCGTAACTTGCAAATCTTACAAAGAGTGCAATCGAATCTTATTACGGTACAGTAGCGTTAAGTTTAGTCAATGTTTGTGCTTCGTATATTGAATAATTACAGTACCAGTAGCCTACTGTAATTTATTAGGCCTACAGTGTTTTAAAGTTTTTTCAGAAGCTCACTCTTATATTAGCAGATAAACGTTAATGCTTATTGTCATAATTATTCGCCATAAAGACGAAATTGCTAACCTCCGGGAAATCTGGATTTTTCGAAATCCGGACCGGCCGTCCGCCACATTAGTCCGGATTTTTGAGAGTCTACTGTACTACTTAAATAACATTACTGTTTATACGGTTAACGCGAAAGCTTACCTGACAAATATCGGTTAACACGAAAAAATATTATCCATTAATAAACCACACGATCCTAACTAATATAAATACCAACGTACATATACATGATTTATTCTGGGAATTCTAGTATCATTAACGGAGCTAACAAAAGAAAGAAACTTTTTCAATAAATGAAAGGAACTGAGTCAATAAGACACACATATACCCCTGCGTACCTCACCTACCTATAACTTTCTCTTTCTATATCTTATTTCGAAGCTATATACTCTACTATATAAAAATATGCTATATATTCTGTAGCTATATACTTCCGTAGCATTAAACGGAAGTAAAACGTGGGTGATAGGGGCTGTAGAAAAGAAGAGGATAGAAGCTTTTGAAACGTGGTGTTATAGAAAAATGTTAAAGATTAGGAGGGTGGACAAAATAAGTAATTTAAAGGTTCTTAGGCGAGTGGATGAAAAAAGAAGTATATGGAAGCATCTTACCAGTAAAGGGATAGGCTAGTGGGCATATCTTAAGACATCTATCAATAATGGAGGGTAATATTGAGGGAGTAAATTGTAGAGGGAGGCAAAGATTAGAATATATAAAGCAAATTACAAAAGATGTAGGGTGTTACAGGTATGTAGATATAAAACGACTTGTGCAAGATAGAACAGCTTAGAGAACTGCATCAAACCAGTCAAGAGACTGATGACAAAAAAATCTTATTGTAATTCTTATGCTATTGTTATTGATTGTATGAGTGAAAATTGTGTACCCTATGTTTACATTGTGCATTGTGTCCAAAAACTGGCTTAAAATGTGGCATGAGGTTAATGTCTTCTTCATTATCTCTACTACAGTGTTTGTTTGGTTAACACGAAAAAAAATCTGGTTCCGGACATTTCATGTCAATCGTGTTCCATTGTATATTAATTGAGAAAATTGAAGGAAGGTAATTCTTCAGAGAGGAATGGAGGAGGACAGGTTGGCACAGACGATTTGGCTGTAGGTTCCAGCTAGATGGAGGAAAACACAAGGGTCGCAGGAAGGAGTCACGTGATGGTGCGAGGAGGGTTTTGAGGTATGAAGAAGTGTTCAATAAAATAAATGGCGGTTTTGGTTGTGGTTAATGGCTTAGTGCTACAAAACCACTGCTGTTAGATTGATACTGATCCATCTCATCACTTCATATCTCCTTAAGCTGATATTTTTCTAAATTTAACCAGTTGTTAATGTAGTTATTGACTCTGTTGATTCACTGGAACCAGAAGTACTTTCAGTTTCTTCGTGTTCAGTTGTTGGTAACATTGTTGTATTAATGTCGGATAAGTTTTCAGTGGTTTGCTCTGTAATTGTTGTTGTCATGGAAGTTACAGTACTTTCATCTGTTACTTTTTCATCCGGACAACAAACACCTGCATATCTGAAACAGTTTTCATACAACAAATGATAGTAATTTCACAAATAATATTACGAGGGTCGTTTGAAAAGTCCGTGGAAAGTCAGATAAATGGCACTACTGGCGCATATCGAGCATATGTTTAGTTAGTAGCATCTGTTGGAAAAACACATGTGTAGTTTCAGCCAGATCGGTCTATTTTTTTGTGTTTGAAATTCGTTTTAATCGAGGACGTAGAGTGATTTTCAAAAAATGGATGAAAAAGAATTTCGTGTAAAGTGTTGCAAGGACGGTTTGCAGCTGTTCCAGAAGAATTTGCAGGACTTCAAGCGTCATTTCGTCACTGTGGATGAAACATGGATACATCACTACACTCCTGAGACCAAAGAACAATCTAAACAATGGGTTATGAAGGGGGAATCTGCACAAAAAAAGGCGAAGACAGTTCCTTCGGCCAGAAAGATTATGGCGACTGTCTTTTGGAATTCACAAGGAAAAATCTTCATCGATTATCTGGAAAAGGGTAAAACTATTACAGGTGCATATTATTCATCGTTATTGGACCGTTTAAAAACCGAGCTGCAAAAAAAACGCCCACGATTGCCCCACAAAAAAGTCCTTTTCTATTACGACAACGAACCAGCTCACGCCTCAGCAGTTGTGGTCGCAAAATTAATGGAAATACGGTTCCAACTCGTTTCACATCCCCCCTATTCTCCTGACTTGGCTCCCTTGGACTACAATTTGTTTCCCAATTTGAAGAAATGGCTAGCGGGAAAAAGATTTTATTCAAACAAGGAACAAATTATATTGCAGGAACAAATGGCTATTTTTCAGACTTGGACAAATCCTATTATTCGGAAGGGATCAACAAACTAGAGCAGCGTTGGACAAAGTGTATAAGCCTAAAAGGAGACTATGTCGAAAAATAAAAAAGGTTTACCCCAAACAATTAAGTAGTTTTTATTTTTGCACGGACTTTTCAAACGACCCTCGTATATCAGGTATTTGGAGTGTTAAATTGTTTGCACTCAATCTGTTAGTTTCAGGGCAACAAAATATAGTTTCATTTCTTATCACATTGTTACCCAATTATATGACTGAAGCATTTAATAACAGAATAGGTACAGGTGTAACAAACACTATAGTCAGATTCAAGTAAAAAACACCTGTCTTTAAACAGCAGTATCTTTTAAATCGTTGTATGTAAAAATAATTAGTATTAATCACAATAAAGTTTGTTTTATTATTGGTTACAGGATTACATTTAGATAGAATACTTTGTAACCCTATAGATACATTTTAAAGTACTTGTGAACAAAGTAATAGTACCTTGAAGTTGGGTATACTGGAAAAGTGGTTAAAACCAGGGTACTTTTATGCATAAATTGTTTTATTTAATACACTATTAATTTCCGAAAATGTTAATGTATATCCTGTAACTAACAATAAAACAAGCTTTAATTTGATGTGTGTTGTTTCGGTCAACAGCCGAAAGGCTGGTTTGAACCTCCAGAGGTTTTACTAAGTAAAACGAAGAGTGAGGTGGTTTACCATTGCCTTCCTCACTGAGTGGAAAAGTACGCTTATCAGCATGCCGGGCCCTCTGAAAAGCACATATTTTCCACTCTGTAAATGACACCTTCACTTCATTCACCACAGGGTCTGGCTGTATAATGAAATTCATTACTTTCAGAGGAGATAACTCTGATTAGTGTCTTTTACACCTCTACCTCTTCTGTTCTTAAATGATTCAGTCATATGATTGGCTGACCATGTGATAAGAAACAGAACTATTTATTTTAGCCCTGCAACAAACAGAGTGAGTGTAAATAATTTGACACTCTACCTGTCTGTTATGGGCAGTAATTTGATGTATCGTAATTGATTGTACATACAACGGTTCAAAATATAATGCTGTTTAAATACAGGTGTTTTCATTCATGAATTGAACTATAGTCACAGTTATTTCCTCTCACAGTAATGAATTTCATCATTACACAGATCTTGTGTCATTACACAGATCTTGTGGTGAATGAAGTGAGGGTGTCATTTGCAGGACAGAAGTAGATGCTTTATACAGACCCTGGCATGCTGATAAGGATGCCAACAAGGCACTAGTCGCTACTGGAAAGAGGGAAAGTATTATAATGTTGGTTTCAAGAAAAAAAAGAAGAAAGACAAGTGGAGTCTGTTTTCTGATTGCGTGATGACAATTTGTTCTATCCATAAAAGAAAAAAAACTTAATACAAGTTTTTTTTCAATTACATTTTTTAGGCCAGTTGAAAAACCTCTCACAAAAGCATAATTATTGTTTATTCCTTCTTTTGACTATATTTTTTTAGTAGCCCTGAACAATGCTAAAAAAACCAACAGATACACTCACCCGCCTTGTATAGGACAGAAATATCTAATGTAGTCAGACACACTAGGAACAATTTCTAATATAATACAGTGTACAAGATGTCTACAATGACTTTTCGATACATTGTAATTCATTGCTGGACTAAAACATTCTTGAAATTCTGTGTTTGTCTGAAAACAAAAAATAAAAGTACGTTTTATATTCAGTTTTTATTAATTCATGATATACAAGGTGTGATAATTTAATAACTGAACTGGTGCTGCTAATTATAAAATATCAAGCACGCCACGTAAGTTTGAACATGTCTGTGAAATTATATATCAACGTTAAAGATCATAAAAACTCACGATTAAAGTCAAAGCTCTTCATGTATTCCATCAATTTCGTCCTTTAATAATGTTTTATGAGTTACTTAGCAACAGATTTTATAATACAAGCAATTAATTAATGTTTATCTATAATAATAATAATAATAGCCTTTTTATTAGTCTCCCTTAAAATTACATATTTTACAGTGAGTAAATACATTACACATAAGACAATAGCTATATAATAACTAATTATATTAAAAACAAATCAATTTATAATTTTTAACTTTAATGTCCAAATAAAATCATAATCACTTTTTTTTATACAAGTATTTAGGAATAAATTTATTACGAATAATTAAAACATGAATTTTTGTTGAGTTCGCCCTTGGATCAAAAAGTTTAATTTGCGTTTTTCTCAAAACTACCCTTTGTTGAGTTCGCCCTTCTGGTCCGCAACGCTTCATATTGAAGGTGACAATAAGTGATTATGTATAAAATTAAAATAATTTTTTTTACATCAGTCTCGTTATTTAATAGCCACACCTCGTAAATCAGAGTTCAGCGTATTACTGTGTCAAATAAATAGATTGCATTATGGAATACAGTACACAAAAATTAGTCGATAAAACAAAGATATTAATTGGTGACAATTTTTAAAATTAATTGTCATCTATTATTTTCCAATGTCTGTCTGTCCATCATGTCCATATGTCAGAAACTACAAGAGATATCAACAAACAGTTTTCGAATTCATAATCTACACAAAAAGTTAAAGTTAGTGGGCCTGGATTGGGTTGGAAGTTTCGGTTTCGACCGGAAGTGGCCCGAAACCAAATGTGGTCAAGAAATCAAATTCGGAATTTCAAAACAAAATAGCGTTATTCGATTCCTGTTAAAGAGTAGATAGAGAAATTAGTAATGGTTTTTGCCATTAGTCAAAGGTAAGCCTTTTTAAAAATTGCCACCACCCCCCAAGACATGTGTCGTCTCATGAAAGGAATTTTTTAATCTATACTAATATAATAAAGAAGAAACGTCTGTTTGTTTGTTTGTTTGTATGTATGAGGTCATCTCAGAAACTACTCAACTGATTTTAAAAAATATTTTATTGTTGCATAGATTAGAGCTTCCTGGTCAATGTAGGCTATTTTGCAACTTTAAGTAACTTTAAGTAAGTGTGTTAAGCAACTTAAACTGTGACGATGTTGCATATTTTAGTTTATCAGGTGCATAGCACTTTTTTTTAAGTCGTCTGGATGGTGTATTTTTTGGGCTAGAACCCCGATTCAACTTTTATATTTCATTGAAAAACGTGAAGAATAACATTCGATTCCAAAAACATTAAAAATTCAGAAATATTCAAAATTTTTATTTTTGTACTGTATTTCATATATTTCTTTTCATTCGACAGGTAGCGAATGAGTCATATACTTCCAATTACTCTGCGTACTGCACCCACTAATAACTGTCTCTTATCTCAGCCATATATCAACTCTCTCTTTCTTTTCCATCGGTATTCTTCTATACATTCTATTCAATTCTGTTAAATCGCAGGGACAAACATTTAAAATGGTGGGCATAGATTTGAGACAAGAGTACTTCCTTCACTCTTGGACAAATTTATGTCGAACTTTCTAGAGCAAGAAGTGCAGAAAACAATTACTAATATTGTATGTGTTGTTGTTGTTTAGGTCAACAGCCGAAAGGCTGGTTTAAACCTCTAGAGGTTTTACTAAGTAAAACGAGGAGTGAGGTGGTTTACAATTGCCTTCCTCACTGAGTGGAAAAGTACGCTTATCAGCATGCCGGGCCCTCTGAAAAGCACATATTTTCCACTCTGTAAATGACACCTTCACTTCATTCACCACAGGGTCTGGCTGTACAAATATTGTATATAGAGAGGTTTTAAAATAATTTAATGAGGCCTATATTAGCTGCTGTGAAGGGAAGCGAGCGGGGGTTGCTAGTAATATATATATAAATAAAAAATTACCTCATTTAATCCAATTCGATATTGTTGTTTTGTACCATTAACACCCAATGGTAACGTAATCGTTTCATTTTCAGTATTAATAATATCATTTAACCACCCCACATCATCTAAAGGTAAATACTGCAACTTGTCCTGGTTTTCTGGAACTATAAAATAAATTTTGAAAATTTTATCATAAATATCATTTTTAAAATTTAGACTTATAAGTTTTATTTTGATATATCCTACACACCCTTTTGGGGTTCTCCTGGATCCAGTTATTAAAACAAAACAAAAATTTACTTCTGCTAAATCTTTTAGCAAACATCTATTGTCCAAATAAAATTTACTCCAAAAAATTTTTTAATAATGATATTTGTTCTATTTTATATAATGAATTTATATAACAAATTTTTTTTACCTTCCTTTTTAACTGCGTCAACTTTTATTTTTACTTACACGTGTTTCGGTGGATCCATCATCATCAGAGTAAATAACATATAATTAAAACCAAAAACTTTATTTATTAAAAATCTATAGAAGATGATACATCTTCAGTCATTTGTAAAAAACTGACTTAAAATTAATTTCCTTTAATTTTTCCCTTCTCATGTTTACTATAGATAGCAGCAGCAGTCAATATCACTCCATCACTCCTAAATTTGACCTGTTCATTCAAAATATTCTGCTTTTGCTCTTTTAAATATTTATAAATGTGGAACATCTCATATTTTTCAATTTTATTTTTATTTTCTATATTACACTGTTCTATTATATTAAAATGTTTATCCATTTCACCAAATTTATGTTTTTCCTCTTTCATATGATTGGTATAGTTAGATATAATGTAGTCACAATTTCAGTGCTTTTTTATGTTCATTATACCTCACTTGAAAATTACGACTAGTCATACCAATGTAAAATTTTTTACAATCCTCATTACCACAATCTATTTTATACACAACCTTTTTATTGCTTAGTGTTTCATTTACATTATTTTTAATTATATTTGTGGACAGTAGTTTTTTATTATTACATGTGTATGCGATTTTATAAAATTTATTTAATGTTTTGTATAACTTATTATTAATAGTTTTATTATAATTTAATGCAATAAGTGGTTTTTTTTGTTTTATTGTCTAATGTAAGAGTGGTTCTTAAGTTATTTTTAAAATATAGTTTGTTCTTAATTTTATTTATTATTTTATTTATTTCTTTTTTATGATATCCATTCTTGTGTGCTATGAATTTTATTATTCTTATTTCATTTTCTAATAGTTTTTTATCTTCTATATAATTATACACTCTGTGAATCATACTATGGTAAGCTGCCATTTTATGTGAATATGGGTGGTAAGATGACTTATTTATATTTCTTACTGGTAATATACTTTTACGAAAAGGTTTGTAATGGATGGGGCGTGGAGGAGGAGGTTTTTTTTTTTTGTGTACGTTCTAGTAGCGCAGTCAGAGCCCCATAAGAAATACTCTGTTCTATACTAGTGAAGAGCGTTCACTGTTTCAACCAGTCACTGTGCTCACGGTGACAGTGATTTTGCGTTCACCGTTACTTTTAATAGTTACTAGTGATTTAGTAATAACTGTGTATACACTTAGTATATTTTTCAGTTATCATGAAATAATAATAATGGTTTCAGTTGTTATTTCATGATAACAAATGAAGTTTTGAAAAATTAAAAAAATGGGCTGCGTATTAAACTAAAATAAAAATTTAGCCTAAAACTGATTAACACAAGATATCCTAAATTAGTAATAAAAAGAAAATTTTGTGTAAAAAAAGAGAAAGTACAAGAAACAATTTACAACTGAAAAAATTAACCGCGCACAATATAAATAAAATAGCTAGGTAGAACGCGCTGTGCAATAAAAATAACACTGTAATATAATTATGTTACCGTGATCAGAAATGTAAAGGAACTACCCTCGTTTTGTTTAGTCTAGTAGATGAAAAACATAACAAGGGGAAGAGACAGAGAGGCAGAGAAAAAGAGCGAGAGAGAGAAGAGTGTGTAAAAATTGAAGTAAAAGAGAATGGACGTGCCGGTTATCAAAGGAGAGCACTAAGCCCAGTGAACAGACCAACATGCCTTACATAGCTATTATGTCGTTTTGTTTATTAACTATGAACAGAGAATGAGTGAGTGAATTTCTTCACTAGTTTCTAAGGTAAAGCATTCGGTCTGTCTTAAAAGTGACAGTGAACAGTGAATGAGTAAGTAAGTGATGGAGAGTAAACGGCAGAGTATAGAATGGAAATATCCAAATTCGCCGTGCAAGAAAAAATTCAAGACCCAACTGCTCGCAGGAAAACTGATGCTTACAGTTTTTTAGGACTCGCAAGGTCCAGTACTGGAACATTATCAGGAAAGGGGCGCAACAATAAACAGAGTACGTTACAGTGAGATGCTTACTGCCAAGCTAAAGCCTGCAATTCGAAGCAAACGCCGAGGACTGCTGTCAAAAGGTGTTGTGTTGTTGCATAACAATGCCCGTTCGTATACTGCTGCCCACACTGCTGAAACGCTCCAGAAACTCAATTTTGAAGTACTGGCTCATCCTCCATATAGTCCCGATCTTGCTCCTTCTGATTATCACTTGTTTGGTCCACTCAAAGAGGCATTAAGGGGCTGTCGATTCAACTCGGTTGAAGCATTGAAAGAAGCGGTGCATTCCTGGCTCGGATCTCAACCAAAGACCTTCTTTTATGAGGGCATCAGGAAACTTGAACAACGATGGACCAAGTGCGTTGAAAAGCAAGGGGACTATGTCGAAAAATGATGTACTTGTAAGTTTCCTATTTGATTATAATAAAATTTTATAACTACATTGCAGGTAATAATTGACTTACCCTCATACTTACCAATCATTTATTACCATTACTAACTTATTTATTTCAATAAGCATGTCATCCAACCATTTATACCAAATAACACAAAATTTTCCTTAACATTTTTATATTTTTCAACCAAACACAATTTAAAAAAGAATTCATGTAGACTTTAAAATGTTGCATCAATCAAGTATTTTTTGTAGCTTTTTTTTTAACAAGCGTAAACTACCACAACTTTTTAAAGCTTGTATCAATTTATTGATGTATTTTCTATGTTTACAGAGATATTTTGTTCGAACAATTGAGTGTTGTGATTAGTGACATAGTAATCAATTCTGTTTCTTGCGTAGTTATTATGGACATTTAAATTCTGTAAAAAGGTATTTTTGTTTATGTACATGATCACTTGAAAGACGTACAAAGAAGGAACTGTAACCAATTGAAACTCCTTTGATAATTATCTGCATGAGGCTAAGTGGTTGACTCTCATGATACTCCTAATTCAACAATTTATATAGGTAGGTGATATGACAAAAGCTGATGGAAATTAATTGTTACTTACATGTATCCATCTTGTTCAAAAATAATGGTTTAGAAAGAAAAGGTATTGAAGAACTAGGTGGACTATTAACATCAAAATCTGAAAGTACAAAGAAAATATTATTATTTTTATTTCCATAAACTTAATGGGAGTCTATAACTAAATTTTCCCATAAAAAACAGGTGGAATGTAAAATTATTTGCACTTGATCTGCTAATTCCAGTTCTACGAAAAATAGTTCTTTCTCTTATCAGATGGTCACCCAATTATATGACTGAACCATTTAACTGAACAACAGAAAAGGTAAAGGTGTGAAAGGCACTAGTCATAGTTATCTCCTCCCAGAGTAATGAATTTCATCATTATACAGCTAGACCCTTTGTTGTTGTTTAGGTCATCAG